>PYUH01000084.1:162397-188294 GCA_016808085.1 Suaeda aralocaspica | reverse complement strand
AGGATAGCTTAAAAACATTCAACCACCAATTACAAAACCCCACCACCCAGCTCGCCATCCTCGCACTTCCCATCCTCGCACTTCGCTGCACCTCCCCCGCCACCAAACCGCCCTTCGTGACCTTTCCTCTCCCACCGGAAATCCCTCAAATCCACTCCCTACAAAACCATATAAACTTCCCGCACCAATTTAAAACCCAAAAACTTTTGGCCGTAAATATATGAAGAGATTGAATTTCGCTATAGGAAGTTGACTAAGCGATTAGGTTCTTTGTTTCTAAGGTTTTGGCCATGGTGAGAGGAGGGTCGGCGAATGTGCGGCAAAACACGAGTGTGGAAGTGATTTTGTGTAAGGGTGGGGCAACAGTGGGATGGAGAAGGGTGGTGTCGAGGGTTTGGGTGGGTGTGGCGGTGGATTTTGGGGGTGTCAACGGTAAAGGAAGGACGTGGAGATGGTTGTGGTGAGATAGACATAAAATGATGGGGGAGGGGGCTGTGGTGAGGGGGGGGGGGGGGAGCCCCTCACCACAGCCCCCTCCCCCATCATTTTATGTCTATCTCACCACAAACCATCTCCACGTCCTTCCTCTTACCGTTGACACCCCCAAAATCCACCGCCACACCCACCCAAACCCTCGACACCACCCTTCTCCATCCCACTGTTGCCCCACCCCTTACACAAAATCACTTCCACACTCGCTGTTTTGCCGCACATTCGCCGACCCTCCTCTCACCATGGCCAAAACCTTAGAAACAAAGAAACCTAATCGCTTAGTCAACTTCCTATAGCGAAATTCCAATCTCTTCATATATTTGACGGCCAAAAGTTTTTTGGGTTTTTAAATTGGTGCGGGAAGGGTTTATATGGTTTTGTAGGGAGTGGATTTGAGGGAGTTCCGGTGGGAGAGGAAAGGTCACGAAGGGCGGTTTGGTGGCGGGGGAGGTGCAGCGAAGTGCGAGGATGGGAAGTGCGAGGATGGGCAGCTGGGTGGTGGGGTTTTGTAAAGTGGTGGTTGAATGTTTTAAGCTATTCCTTTTCTTCTGTAAAAGGACATCATAAATCTAATGTTTTTTCATTTCATTCATTTTGATGTGAATATGAGTGACACACCCGGGTTCTTGGTGGTTTTGCCTATGGGTTTTTTCCTATCGCCATTACAGGGTTTTTTTCATTTTAGGTTTTAAATTGCTTTTATTTTTCAATGTTATTAGATATACCTCGTCTACAATAATAGAGGATCACATTCTTGAAAGTTTCTTAATTAAAAGATTCAATCTAGGACGTTTCTTGGAGCTTCTAAAGATAGAATTTCAGTTTCGGAAACGTGCAATTTATCGGATTTTGAAGATTTTTCACTGACAGTTGGATTTGAAATAGAAGGCGTGTGAATATGCAATGGAAAGCTTATTAAATCTACTTTCAAGGAAAATTACTTCGAAAATTTAGAAACATACGCAAGATAATGCTTTATTCAGTTTTTTGTTCGACTGTCAAACTGGAACTCGGTTTTTAGACGGATTTGTTTTAGTTGGAATCCAAGTATGGTTTGGGATATTATTTAGCACAAATTTAGGACATTTTCTGAATTTTATCCTCGTTTTAGGTGAGTTTCTATTGGCTTAAAATTGGAGGATTGTTCCATTCATGGTCCTATAAATACTCATAGTTTTAGAGATGCGTTGTGTTTTTTTACAAAAAGTTCTTGTAAACGAAACTTTGTTAAAGTTCCATGTTATGCGTGAATTTTGACTGAGAATCAAGTTTCAAATTCTTTCAACTGCGATTGAAAGTCATATCCTTTGTTAGTAATTAAATCCATTCATATTATACTACACTACCACAATCAATCATCTAAATTCATCACAAAATCGTCACCATCTTCGTAGTTTTTGAACAAGTTGAGCCCTTTGCATGTTTTGATTGGTTTGATTGTTGAAAACCTCTCAAAATACGCATTACATTCCCATTCCCTTAAAGCAAACAGCCACTTAATGAGCCAAGCCAAACCAAGCTTCAATTGAAAGCTCAAGAAAAAAGCTCAAAGATCTTTATTACAAAATGAACCAAATATGAGCTTATATATTCTAATTATAGTAGAACAATCTAAACCATTATTAAACCACAAGGCATATTTTACAAATCCGACATATAATGCCCACCATGCAAATTCACTAAACTTCAATCTACTCTAACGATTACATGATACAACTTACAATTCACCAAAAAATGAATCCTAATAAGTTGCTTGCTAATTCACCACATGTCACTCTACTTATTAGTTTTCCTATATCTTTAAATAAAGAACACAAAAAGATCCTCAACTAATTCAATTAATCTTAAAGATTTTGTCATGATTATTCTTGACTTCTCGTAGTTCTACTAAAAACTCTTTAGTACAACCCTATCGATAAATTTATTTAACGACTTTTTCACGGGGAACCCCTAAGGTTTACCACGTTGCACGAGATACCCCTATAGTTTAAAAAATGCACCTTGTACCCTTATTAAGCTTTGATTATGGACCAAATGCCTTTCGTCAATTAAATCTTATAAATCTGTTAGATTTTTGGTAGATTTCGTGTTAGCGGTGGTTGTTGTAGTAGGGCGGTGGTGAAGTGAAGCGGTGGACGTGGTGGTAGCTAATCCTTTCAATTGAATCTTATTAAAAAATTTACAATAACTATTACATTTTTTAGTTAATTTTTTTAGTTATCTCATTATAGTAATTTCACAATAATTATTGAGGAATTGATGAAAATTAATGGTCTTATTTAATTATGGGGTAAGATTATAAATTCATACTATCGTTTTACTAACAAAAATCTAACAGAAGGGCATATGGTGCATAATCAAAACTTAAGAAGGGTACAACGTGCATTTTTTAAACTATAGGGGTACCTAGTGTAACTTGGTAAACCGCATAGGTACCCGCTGAAAAAGTCGTTTATTTAATTGTACGATGATAAATCACTCATCAATAATTGCTTTCTCATTAAACTTGCTAGACAAATCATGGCCCTTTCCACAAGAAAAGGCTTGGACAACTCACCACATACAACAATTAAAAATCAATTCATTTTACTCCCTCGATCTTTTTTTACTTGCTACATTGAGTGAATTGACACAATTCACATTGTAACTTTGACTCACTATGGTGTTTGATGCGAAAAGAAAAACCTGTCATATGGAATCTTGTTTGTTTTGTTTGAATGTATATTTCCTTAAAATAAAATTTTTCAATATTTTCCTATAACAAACTCTAGATATTAATATATAAGTTGTGTATTGGGAGATATGAAAAAGTGAATATAGCAAGTAAAAAAAGACGGAGGGATTGCTAATAACTAAGTTAGAAACCACTAAATTTAATTGTGCAATTGCAGCGGATCATCACTGGGCATACTTTTTACCCTTTCCACATAATACATGACACTTTAGATGAAGGGTTAAAACAAATTTAGGTGGCACAATAGCACATCTCATAATGCAATTTCAATTCCATAAATAGTACCTGTTTCTGAGAACAACGCATGGCATGATCGTAACTTCGGCAGCAGCAATTAAAGGTTGATTACTAGCAACAAGCACGCAATTGCGGATAGGTACTTCAGCATTTTCTGAACCAGCTCGGAGTGCAGCTACTATTTCATGCAAACTGGTAAACACCAGGCATATCAAAACATAATTTATGGACTCCCAATTGTAAAAAGCCTCTACATAACATTACAAGATAACTGGTATCACAAACACCAGTGTGTCTTGGCAAATGGGTTCAGCATTAAAAATATTTAGCCTTCGCCCATAGACTGTTTATGTGCATGATCATAGGACTATCTTACTCCCCTTTAAACAAAATGTTCCTTTAATAATTACTCTAACTATTCCAGAAATGTTAGATTATTGGTTTACCTTTTTCGGACTGCAATGAAGCACATAGAATATTACTCAAAACAGCTAATTCCAATCACACATGGCCTTTTTAAACGAAAACTTCCAGCTGAAACCAGTATTTTATGTCCTACAACTAGACAGTCTAGACCACTAAAGCTGTCTGACAAAAGAGCGGGTTATATAAACAAATTAATAGATTGAGAATGTGGACTAAAGGGTTAAAAGTACACAATTTACAAGGGAACTTCAAACACAATCTTCTCAAAACGCCATCCAAAAGAAATCAAACCCTTTCTTATCTGATAAAAGACAAGGTTCAAATGTAAAGAAGGAAAAGGAAAGACGAGGAAAATGTAAGTCACCTACAGACAATCACTAGGTTTAAAGGCTGTGAACAGCGCAGAACTGGTTAGATAATACGGATTTGTAGTCACAGATCAATCTAAGTATAATCCAGTGATCCACCAATTGCAGAATCCTGAATTATTAAGTGCTTCATTTAGAGTAGCCAAGAAAACACCATCATAAACTTCATGCATTTAAAATGGTAAATGAAATCCATCCCTTCAACTCTACAGTATTTTTATGGGAGAGAACTGTAATTGCTAGTTAAACAGCCTATGCATGGTTCTTTTCTACTGTTCTCTTCTTTCTCGAGGGAAAATTTAGAAATAAAATACAAACACAAAAGCTGAATTTATTGCATTGGTTACTATGCAATAGAGATGCTTGTTCCGGTATCTTTTGATCCAGAAACAAGTTCAAACTCAATTGAGGATCAATCTGAAGAAAGGGAGTTATTTGTTGAGTAATTTGGAGATCAAGGGTCTAAGGTCTTTGGAATGGCATGGTCTTAGACTCTTAAACATCAACAAGGCCATTGTTGCATTTCCTAGATCAAAGATTGAAGACTCAAGAAATCTTGGAGAGCTACTGGATTTAAGAAACAATTGGTTTTGCCTATGGGTTTTTTTCCACTGCACTTGCTAGGGTTTTTCACATTTCAGGCTTATTGCTTTGAGTCTTAGTGGTTAAGTAGATGGGAGACACGTTCTTGAAGCTATCTTGATTAAAAGATCGAATCTTTAAGAGTTTCTTGAAGAAACAAGAAATGACGCAAGAAAATCAAGAAACACAAACAAGCTAGGCGTTTTTTTTTTACGATTTTCAAGAACTTTGGGTGTGTCACATTTTCCGTTTTTTTTTTTTTTGGTTATTTTGTTGTGTTGTTAGGATAATTATCTTAACTAAATTTCTGTTAGGATATTTTCAGAATTAGTTGAGAGAAGATCCTAATATAGGAAGGTTGTTAGGGGTTGTTATCCTAAGTAGTTAGGATAACACGTTTTGGAAGCCGTGTGGGTGTGTATCCGTGTTTTTGTCGTTATTGTGTTTTGTTTGTTGAGTTCGTTAGAGATCTAGTTTGATTAGGATATTGTGGAGGTCCTAAAGTTATTATCCTAAAGTTAGGGTAGTCAGGGAGGTCATTACATGGCTATATATAACTTGTAAAAAAACGGATGAAAAGAATCCAGTTTTGAGTTTTACAAATTGTTTTCAATTGTTTAAGCATTCACAAAAATGTGTGTTTGATTGAGAATTTCGTGGGTTTCACGAGCACATTAGTTTAATTAATCTAAGAGCTAACCTTTTATTGATTAAACATAAATCTTTGAGTGAAAGTTAAGAGCAAATCTCTTCCTAATTCAAACAAAAACTGAATTCATTCAACTGAACAAATCAATAAAGTGTTTTCTCTAGTATCTATTTTTAGGTAGTGAGCTATTCTATCACCTAATATAGATCAAGTTGCACTACAAGGAGGGTCGAAAAAACCAAAGCTATGAGTCAAAACAATCAAGACAATGAAAATCAAAGGCGTGATACTCAAATCAATGCTTTGATTGAACAAACAGATGCATTACAATCAATGATCACCAAATTCATCTTGAAAGTTGCTACTGACGAAAAAGCTAACCCAAACAAGGATGATGATCGTGGTTTGAAGATTGAAGTCAATGGATTTGATGGCCAAGGTGGTGCAGAGGTGTACTTTGAATGGGAGCATTCGTTGGAGAGGTTTTTCGAATACAAAGATACTGAAGAAGGTAAGAAGTTCAAGATTGCGGTCCTTAAGTTGTCCAAATACGCTACTATTTGGTATATGGTGTCAAAAATCAAAGGAGAGGAGAGGGGAAGCCTAAGATTGAAACATGGGAGAAGTTGAAGAAGCTTTTGAGACGTAGATTCGTTCCTTCCACATATCAACAATATTTGTATGTGAAGTTTGCTACATTGAAATAAGGGAAGACCAGTGTGGACGAGTACACTTAGGAGTTCGAAAAAATCTTTATTCAATGTGGTAGTGAAGAAAGGGAGGAATGGAAGATTGCACATTATGTTGGTGGGTTAGATCAGGAAATAGTAGATAAGATTGAGTTGCATCCAAATTTGCCTTTTGATGAGATATGCAAGATGGCGAACAAACTTGACAAACAATGCAAGAGATCGAATTTTCCTTCAAAAATCTACGTGCCTTATCAACCAAACCAAGTCCAAAACACTTCTACAAGTGGTGAATCTTCAAAGCATATTGTGTTACACAAAGATGAGGGAAAAGCTAAGGAGAAACCCGTCAATAATATTCCAAAGATACAATGTTTCAAGTGTCACGGATTTGCACATTACAAGAAGGATTGCCCTAATGCTCGTGCATTGACCATCCAAGTGCTTGAAATTCTTCAAAAGGCAAGCCTTAACTGAGGTTGATAGTGAGGAAGAAGACGTGGAACCACCTGAAGAAGATGAGGAAGTTTGTAGGCCAAAGTATGACACTTATGGGGAGACTAACATGGTTTTGAGAAGAACTTTGCATGTGAAGACCATTAACGAGTTGGCTCAATGTGAGAACATCTTTCACACTAGATGCAAGGTGGAAAACGGAATTTGCAACTTGATTATAGATGGTGGGAGTTGTGCTAATGTTGTGTCATCAAAATTGGTTTCTCAGCTTGCATTAAACACAAGCAAATATCCAAAACCATATAGAGTGAAGTGGCTTGATGATAACGAGGTAAAGGTACGATAAAGAGCTTTAGTTTCGTTTCCTATTGGTAATTATCATGATGAGGTTGCTTGTGATGTGGTGCCTATGAATGCTTGAGAGATTTTGTTTGGTAGGCCATGGCAATTTGATAGACAAACAACACATGATGGAGTTACAAACGTTTATAAATTGCGCATGAAGGGAAAATCAAAACTTTACTTCCTTTAGCACCTAATGAAAGGGGTTTGAGGCAGCCATGAAAGACCGAAAAGTTGTGTTTGCACTCATTGCCAAAGAGGTGAAGGAAGGAGTCACAATTGAAGATCCAGATTTGGCGCAAATTTTAGAAGAGTTCAATGATGTTTTTCCTGATGATTTACTACATGAATTACCACCTATTCGAGGGATTGAACAACAGATTGATTCGGTTCCAGTGGCGCCTATACCTAATAAGGCTCCATATAGATGCAATCCAGAAGAGACTAAGGAGATGTAACGCCAGATTGATGTGCAAAGGGTTATGTGAGGGAAAGCATGAGTCCTTGCGCAGTACCTACTATGTTGGTGCCTAAGACAGATGGAACATGGCGTATGTGCATGGATAGTAGAGCTGTTAATAACATCAGATGATTTACTAGATGAGTTGAGTGGTTCTACAATGTTTTCCAAGAAAGATCTTTGTAGTGGTTATCACCAAATAAGAATGAGTGAGGGGGATGAGTGAAAGACGACTTTCAAAACAAAACATGGTTTGTATGAATGGTAAGTTATGCCTTTTGGACTTACCAATGAACCAAGCACATTCATGAGACTAATGAACGAGGTTTTGAGGCCATTCATTGGGAAGTTTGTTGTGGTTTACCAAGATGATATTTCAGTCTATAGCAAGGAGAAAATCGAGCATCTAGATCATGCTATATACCATTATTTGAATTGAGATCGATCAAAAGACCAAAAATGATTGCAGAAAGAAAAGTCATAGAAATTAGAAGATAAAAGACCTTTCAGGCGTGCCGGTATTGAGGTCAACGCGCAGCTTCAGTACAGAAGCCACCTCATCAGCTATTCTTTTTTTCTCAGCAGCAACTATTCCCAACAGCACAAAAGTTTTAAAGAATGCAAAACATTGAACTGTAATACATGGGAGACAAACTAAGAAAATACCTGCTTTAGTTGCTTCGTTAGCAATTTCCTCATCCAAACTTGAATTTTTCCCGACACCACGAACAAGTTTCCCATATAAACTTTCTTCTATCTCGTTTTTTCCAATAACTTTTACTTTTGACATTCTCTCAGGGCCTAGCTTCTCAATAATTTCTCTAAGTCAAAGCAGAACAGATCATCAATATAATATATTAGCTATGATACAATTTATATTGTACGATTACATATTCTAATGGCATGTGTGTGTGTGTAGAGGTTCTTATATTATTGTTTTTTAATTTTAAGAGTTTCATCAGATCACTTTAATGTTTATAACTTTGCTTGTATCACATTGGGGCATTTGTTGATAGTAAAGCCCACATAAAATTTGAAAGTATTAAAAACTACAATAAATATATAAAAGGCTAAAGAAGAAGCTAAGAAGGTTGTAAAAGACATAAGAGCAAAGGTAAATCAAAACATATGCCAGACTGGATACAATAGAAGGGGAAAGAACACTTTAAAATTTCCTGTATATGCGACAATAATTCTTGGGTTATTGGGACGATCATGTGTGAAAGCTGCAAATCAAAGAGTGTTAGTTGAGGACAAAGACATAAAGGACATGGAGATCTTATGTTCATATTTTATTCAATGAAGTTACTAAAGAAGTCATGAGATGGTAATACAGGATTTTACGAGGAAGGGAAAAGTCAAAATGGCACTATAAAAGATGGGACAAAGAGAGCTGTCGGGCCTTATGGTACCTACAAGGTTTGAAGATGTTTGGGTGATAGAGGAAAAGGAACCGGGTGGCTGACAATTATTTTCAACAAGAGTCGGGGAAGTAACACAATGTCAATGGTGTGGAGGAAAACCATCATAATAACGGTGTACAAGATCTAGAACAAATCAAGACAAAGCCAACTATAGACAGATCAAGCAGATGAATCACACTACGCAACTTTGAGAGCAAGTGATTGCATTAAGGGTCCGTTTGGTAGGGTGTAAAACATTTTCAATGTAAAATGATTTTCATTGAAAATAGTTTTCCATGGAAAACAATTTTCATGGAAACAATTTTCCATTGTTTGGTTGCATGTAAAAAAAGTGATGAAAATAGGGAAAATGTAGGGGGTGAAAGGAGGTAATGAGGAAAGAGTGTATAAGGAGATGGGAGGAAAATTGTTTTCCTTTCATTTTGGAAGGAAAATTGTTTTCCTTTCATTTTGGAAGGAAAATTGTTTCCATCATTGTAAGAAAAAATTTACTCCCATGGAAAATGATTTACATTCCTTTGTGTACCAAACAATGTAAAATTGGAAAAAGGAGGAAAACACTTTTCATGGAAAATGTTTTATGTTCTACCAAACGGAGCCTAAGGTTGAGAAGATCCATGCAAATTTCACTGAACCAATTTGGAGGCTTAAGAGGGGGATCGATGTGATGAACCCTCCAGAACCTCCACTACTCTGTACTTATCACAGGAGGAAGATCAAGAAGGCTGCAAACACAAAGGGACCAACTCAGTTTGAAAGGAGTGCTTTAGAATTGAAGTATAAATAGTAACAGTAGTAGTAAGGAAGGGCATTCAGAAAATTATAAGGAAAATCTTTGGAGAGTGGTGAGCTAAACTCACTAAGTTTCCCTTGTAATTGTTAATCAGTTCAGTAATACAAATCATCTTCTCTAAATTTCCTTTTAACTAGCACAAACTCGCAATTAATTACAATTAATCCACGCGGTCGATTGCACTTGGTATCAGAGCCATGTCACCGGTCTCGAACAACGCACAAAGAATCGAAGTACTTGAGGAGCAGATAGGGGAGGTGACCCGGAAGGTGGAGAACATAGAGGAGGCGATGCAGGAGGTCAAGAACAACTNAAGGTAAATCAAAACATATGCCAGACTGGATACAATAGAAGGGGAAAGAACACTTTAAAATTTCCTGTATATGCGACAATAATTCTTGGGTTATTGGGACGATCATGTGTGAAAGCTGCAAATCAAAGAGTGTTAGTTGAGGACAAAGACATAAAGGACATGGAGATCTTATGTTCATATTTTATTCAATGAAGTTACTAAAGAAGTCATGAGATGGTAATACAGGATTTTACGAGGAAGGGAAAAGTCAAAATGGCACTATAAAAGATGGGACAAAGAGAGCTGTCGGGCCTTATGGTACCTACAAGGTTTGAAGATGTTTGGGTGATAGAGGAAAAGGAACCGGGTGGCTGACAATTATTTTCAACAAGAGTCGGGGAAGTAACACAATGTCAATGGTGTGGAGGAAAACCATCATAATAACGGTGTACAAGATCTAGAACAAATCAAGACAAAGCCAACTATAGACAGATCAAGCAGATGAATCACACTACGCAACTTTGAGAGCAAGTGATTGCATTAAGGGTCCGTTTGGTAGGGTGTAAAACATTTTCAATGTAAAATGATTTTCATTGAAAATAGTTTTCCATGGAAAACAATTTTCATGGAAACAATTTTCCATTGTTTGGTTGCATGTAAAAAAAGTGATGAAAATAGGGAAAATGTAGGGGGTGAAAGGAGGTAATGAGGAAAGAGTGTATAAGGAGATGGGAGGAAAATTGTTTTCCTTTCATTTTGGAAGGAAAATTGTTTTCCTTTCATTTTGGAAGGAAAATTGTTTCCATCATTGTAAGAAAAAATTTACTCCCATGGAAAATGATTTACATTCCTTTGTGTACCAAACAATGTAAAATTGGAAAAAGGAGGAAAACACTTTTCATGGAAAATGTTTTATGTTCTACCAAACGGAGCCTAAGGTTGAGAAGATCCATGCAAATTTCACTGAACCAATTTGGAGGCTTAAGAGGGGGATCGATGTGATGAACCCTCCAGAACCTCCACTACTCTGTACTTATCACAGGAGGAAGATCAAGAAGGCTGCAAACACAAAGGGACCAACTCAGTTTGAAAGGAGTGCTTTAGAATTGAAGTATAAATAGTAACAGTAGTAGTAAGGAAGGGCATTCAGAAAATTATAAGGAAAATCTTTGGAGAGTGGTGAGCTAAACTCACTAAGTTTCCCTTGTAATTGTTAATCAGTTCAGTAATACAAATCATCTTCTCTAAATTTCCTTTTAACTAGCACAAACTCGCAATTAATTACAATTAATCCACGCGGTCGATTGCACTTGGTATCAGAGCCATGTCACCGGTCTCGAACAACGCACAAAGAATCGAAGTACTTGAGGAGCAGATAGGGGAGGTGACCCGGAAGGTGGAGAACATAGAGGAGGCGATGCAGGAGGTCAAGAACAACTAAAAGAGTGTTTTGGCACAAGGGAGATGATAAATACTTGGAAGGAGATGCAGAAGGAAGAAGCGGGGAGAATGGAGGGGCGCAAGAGTCTGGCGTCCAGGGAGGATGGAAGAAAGGAGGGGAATTCGGAAAGGAATACCAAGAAAATTGAACTAACTGGAAGTATAGGAAGTTAGAGATGCTCATGTTTGACGGGAGCGACCCGGATGGGTGGATTATGAAGGGCGAATAGTACTTTCAGTTCTACCAACTGGCGGAATATGAGAAGTTACAAGCGGCAGCGGTTTCCATGGAGGAGGGCGCCCTACGTCGGTACCAATGGGAAAGTAGGAGAAGACTGCTAGTCAGTTGGGATGACTTGCGTGAGAGATTACTCGCCCAGTTCCAACCGGTGAACGCCGGTTCGTTGCATGAGCAGTGGTTGGCGGTTACTCACACCACCACCGTCATGGAACATAGGTGAGCTTTCATAAAAAAGGCGTCACCTTTGAACGATATACCTAAAAGCCTTCTAAAATGGCAATTTGTGAATGGGTTGAAGGAGGAAATCAAGGTTGAAATACGGATGCTTAACCTACAAACCTTGGCAATTTGTGAATGGGTTGAAGGAGGAAATCAAGGTTGAAATACGGATGCTTAACCTACAAACCTTGGAACATACAATGGATCTCGCCATTCCAATCGAGGAACAAAATTGGGTCAACAGCCTGATAGAGCCCAGTGGGCCTGCAAGCAAACCAGCCCCATTCTCCTATTTTAGTAAGCCACCCACTGCTACCCTTCTTCGGCCTAGTTCTGGAACATCCCAAACAACAATCTAACCCAACTCCCTTTACTAATTTGATTCCAATACAACCATAACAAAGATCAGTAGCAGTAGCATGTTCTCCACTGCCAGTTCACGACGAGCCGCTGCTACACGATTCTCCGGTGAGGTGAGACGATTATCGGAACATGAGCTGCAAGAACAGAAAGCCAAGGGCTTGTGTTTCAAGTGTAATGAAAGGTGGGGAGTTGGCCACCAATGCAAAGCCAAGGAGTTGAGTGTGCTATTGATGGAGGAAGAGGAAAACGGAGAAGGGGGAGAACTAACCGCCCTTGAGACATCACTAGAGAATGAAGAGGGAACAATGAAATTGAGAGGGAACATTGAGAATGAAGAGGTAGTAGTAATGATCGACCCGGGAGCTATGCACAACTTTATCTCACTCCCTGCAGTTGAGAGGTTGGGAATTCCGATAACAGGCAGCAGCTCATTTGGGTGTTGTTGGGAAATGGCGAATCAATTCATGGGAAAGAGGAGTGCACCAATGTGCGTCTTGCGTTAGGGGAAGGTGTTGTCAACAAGGAGGATTTCCTGCTCTTAACGTTGGGAAATTCCGACATCATCTGAGGGGTGCAGTGGCTCGAGAAGTTGGGAAAGGTGTTAACTAATTGGAAGGCTCAAGAGATGAGTTTTATGCTTGGTGGAAATTCGGTGACCATCAAGGGAGACCCAACACTGACCAAATCAGGGGGTACCTTAAAGGCCATGATTCGTACTCTGCGAAAGGAGAGTGGGGGAATCCTCGTGGAGCTCAGTCAGTTAGAGGGGACAATGGATTCACAAAGAGGTCACGGGGCGAGAAACGGGAAAATATCCCAGATTTTTTAGGGGGGGGGGGTGTTGGTTGAATATCAAGAGGTGTTTGAAACAACTACGAGCTTACCTCCACCACGAGGTCACAAGCATGCCATTGTTCTCAAAGAGGGTAGCAACCCCGTAAGCGTTTGACCGTATAGGTATCTGCAAATTCAAAAGGACGAGATAGAGAAAATCATTCGTGAGATGTTGAAGGCCGGAATCATTAAGCCTTCAACCAGCCCGTTCTCAATCCCGGACCTCTTGGTCAAGAAGAAGGCCAGCTCGTAGCGCTTTGTATACCGGGCCCTAAATAAGGAAACAGTACCCGATTCCCATGATTAATGAACTATTAGATGAGCTTCATGGGGCCCTCCCGTGATTAACGAACTATTAGATGAGCTTTATGGGGCCCATATCTTTTCCAAACTTGACCTCAAATCGAGCTATCACCAAATCTTGGTCAAACCCGAAGACACTCCGAAGGCGACTTTTTGGACCCACGAGGGCCACTATGAGTTCCTTGTCATGTCCTTTAGGCTCACCAACACCCCGGCTACGTTTCAGTCGCTCATAAATGAAGTATTTCGGCCATTTTTGCGGAAGTTAGTATGTTGGTGTTTTTTGATGACTCTCGGGTATACAGTGGGAATGAAGAAGATCATGATAGTGTGGGACGATTAAAACAGCAGCAACTTTATGCTACCCCAAAAAAGTGTGAGTTTGGCAAAACCCAAGTGGGCTGTATTATATCCACAAAAGGTGTGGCTGTGGACCCAAGAAACATCAAAGCTATGGTTCATTGGCCCATTCCCAAAACCTTGAGGGAATTAAGAGGCTTCTTGGGCCTAATGGGCTATTATAGGAAATTCATTGCACATTATGGCCAAACAGCACATCCTTTAACGGATCAATTAAAAAAGGATCATTTAAAATGGGCACAAGAAGCTACAGTAACATTTGAGAGCCTTAAAACCGCCATGACAACGGTTCCGATGCTCATGACGCCGGACTTCAACAAACAGTTTGTGGTGGAGGCCAACGCCTCCGGGTTTGGACTTGGACTAGTTTTGATGCAAGAGGAAAGGTTGATAGCCTTATTCAGCAAGTTATAGGGTTTAGCGGGGCGAAGCAAGTTGACTTACGAGAAAGAATTAATGGCGGTCTGTTTGGCTGTCTAAAAATGGCGTCCGTATCTTTTGGGACGTAAATTCATTGTGCAAAGTGATCATCTCAACAACGCGAAGTCGGGGCCAAAAACCAACGTTGGTTGCGTAAGCTATTGGCTTTTGATTTTGAGATCCACTATAAGACGGGGGTGTCTAATCGGGTGGCCGAAGCACTTTCCAGAAGAGGGAACCCGAATCGGAGTTGGCCACCCTCGTCACCACTCATGCCATTGAGATGGAGGAATTGGAGAAGGAGATCGAGGAAGATAAGGTGTTGAAGGAGCTGTGCAAGAGAATTGAAAACGGAGAGGAACTGGCCGGTTGTGCAGCAGAACGTGGGAGGTTGATAATTAAAGGCAGACTGGTAATACCGAGGAAATCAAGCTGGAGGACAGAGTTGATTAAGGCATATCATGATTTGACGGAAGGTGGTCACATGGGGGAGTCGAAGACGTATCTACATATGTCGATGGAGTGGTTTTGGCCCAGAATGCGAAAGGAAGTGGCTAATTATGTAAAAGCCTGTGACACATGCCAATGCAATAAACACTCTCAACAATCTCCGGCCGGATTGCTACAACCACTTCCAATTCCCGAAGCAGTGTGAGAAGATATCTCCATGGACTTCGTGGTGGAAGGGCTGCCGCGCTCTAACGGGGATCGACACAATGCTTGTGGTGGCAGACAGACTATCCAAGTATGCGCATTTCCTGGGGCTAAAACACCCTTTTTCCGCCATGAAGGTGGTAGACGTCTTCACTTGTGAGGTGGTCAGATTACACGGGGTCCCGAGAAGCATTGCATCTGATCGTGATAGGGTGTTCTTGAGTATATTTTGGAAAGAACTTTTTCGTCTACAAGGGACAGATTTAAAACTGAATACATCCTATCACCCCTAGACTAACGGTCAAACGGAAGTGGTCAACAAGGGGCTAGAAACCTACTTAAGATGTTTTGCTGGGGATCAACCATCATCGTGGGCACGGTGGCTTGCGTGGGCAGAATACTCCTACAACACTGCCCCTCACTCTTCTACCTCTACTACACCATTTAAGATAGTATATGGGCGCGACCCACCACCATTGATCCGTGTGGGTAGAGGGCAGATGCCATGGATAGTTTGGAGATAGTTTGGAGGACATGTTTCAGGAACGAGATGTAATGTTGGATGAGCTTAGAGCGAGCTTGATGAAGTTCAACAGATTATGAAGCAACATGCCGATTTTAAACGCAGGGAAGAGCAACATCAAGTGGGTGATTATGTCTTCCTCAAACTCCAGCCCTACCGGCAACGATCCTTGGCAAGGCGCCCCTTTGAAAAGTTGGCAGCCACGTTCTATGGGTCGTATGAAGTGATGAAAAGGTTGGTAAGGTGACGTACAAGTTGCAGCTACCTGGAGTCTTGCAAGATTCACCCTATTTTTCATGTATCGCAACTTAAACGGGCTATTGGGAATCATTATGCTACCACCACAATTCCGCCACAAAACAATTTAGAGAAAGAGCCGCAAGTTGAAGAAGAAGGGGTACTCACAATTAGGGGAAGCACTAATAGTACCAAGGGCGTTGAGGTGCTCATTAAGTGGGTAGGATTATCAGAGTACGAGGCCACGTGGGAGGAAGTCGTGCCATTCAAGAACGCTTCCCTCACTTCCACCCAGAGGACAAGGTGGCTCTCTTGGGGGGGTGATGTGATAAACTCTTTAGAACCTCCAATACTCCATACTTACCACAGGAGAAAGATCAAGAAGGCTGCAAACACAGAGGGACCCCCACTAGCAAACAACAACAATAATAACTAGTTGTTATGTATTTTTGGGCTTATGTGAGGCACCACTTTTGAATGTAGAATGATGCCAAAAAGTTAGGTATAGCAACTAAGGCTTATGCCAACTCAGCTCGAAAGAAGTGCTTTAGAATTGTAGTATAAATAGTAACAGTAGTAGTAAGGAAGGGCATTCAGAACATTGTAAGGAAAACCTTTGGAGAGTGGTGAGCTAAACTCACTAAGTTTCCCTTGTAATCGTTAATCAGTTCAGTAATACAAACCATCTTCTCTAAATTTCCAGTTAACTAGCACAAACTCGCAATTAATTACAATTAATCCACGCGGTTCGTTGCAATCGACTTTGTAGGTATTTCATACCTTGAGACAATTTATAGAGAACTATTAGTATAAGAAAAAGGAAATAGGGTTTTCATTGATTTAGAGGGCCTCCGCTAAAGTAGCAAGGGAAGTATTTTTGATGTGCTTTAAAATGGCAAAAAACTTCAAGGAATTGAGACATGTATGAGAGAGTTAGCAAAATTGTGCTACTAATATAAAGAAAATGATAAGTGGTTTTCATTGCCACTTATTAGGGGCAATCACCCTTAGTCCCAGCTTTGCCCCATTTTCTACCATTTTGGGTCACTTTTGCTTAATTGTGTACTATGCTTGGGGTTTTGGAATAAGTTAACTACCTCTTGACATTTAAGGTGATCTTTAGTCCTTTTTACATGATTCCTGAACAACCTTATTTCTTTTCGATTCCATGACATTTCTTTGCTTGTAGGAATGCGGAGTTGATGCCAAGAAGTAGGACTTTAACGGAACCCAAGAAGGGAAGGAGAAGCAACAGTCAAGGCAAGCTTAATATCAAGAAGAATCCAGAAAATTTGAGGCTTTCGCACCAAGGTTTGATGTCCCCACCTCAACTCCCAACCCATGGACCTTTTATTTTTCCTTTGGGCCTTTATTTGTAAAATTAAAAGCGGATATATATATCCACTTGTTGGGGAACATAGGTTACCTTTCGTATTCTGAAAAATAATTAGGGCATAAAGTTATGTTTTGAGAGAGAGACTTCGTGAAAACTCCATTGTTGAAGCTTTTTAAGCAATAAAAGTTGAATTTTGGTAACATCTTTCGGTTCTCTATCATTCTAGCAATCTTTTGAATCATTTTTAATTTGTTTTACACTTTTACACTTTTTTTTATTAGTTTTATTGTTAACCACGCTTTCTCCAAGTTTTATGCTTTAATTTCCATAAAAGATGTGTATTCTCCTTCTAGAGGCCATATCGAAGAATTTGTGGTTGTTTTTAGGGGATTTTTGCATACGCTGATAATAGACTGAAGTCTGGGGTTTGTTAATTTTTGATGTCTCGGAGCTTGGATGTTGACTCCGGTGCACTAGTAAACCTTTTTGTATTTTGTATTTTAATGCTTTATCTATGAGACATTCGCAACCTATTTTCCATGCTCATTGTCATCAAGGAAGGCACTATCGTGTGCACTAGTAAACCTTTTTGTATTCCTATGTTCGAAGGTAGGTATTGTTAAGTGAATGAGATCTCTCTCATAGGAGATTTCATCGATGAATCAATTCCCCAAGTCTGGATCACTCGAAGAGGAAGTATAGGCATGTTAGTGTGAGATTCCAATTCCCTTTTGACTTTGTTATGTTGACTTCTGTTGAGCAAATCCCTCAAAATAACATAAACCAAGAACCATGCTCTGTATAATTCGTTGTCTACGACTTATTATCAATGTGAGCTTCCATAATCAATGTGATTGTGGCATGCTCCATGGATTTTAGGAAATAACTAAGCTAGTGT
This sequence comes from Suaeda aralocaspica, assembly GCA_016808085.1. Taxonomy (NCBI): domain Eukaryota; kingdom Viridiplantae; phylum Streptophyta; class Magnoliopsida; order Caryophyllales; family Amaranthaceae; genus Suaeda; species Suaeda aralocaspica. Next base: position 170,522 of record PYUH01000084.1, on the reverse strand, counting down.
CATGTTCATAAGATGAATGTCGCACAAAAAAGTATGCTATGTTGGTGATGTGAATATGAGGCTACCATTCACATCCGGGTTCTTGGTGGTTTTGCCTACGGGTTTTTGTCTATTGTAATTTCGAGGTTTTCTCATTTTTAGGCTTTAAATTGTTCTTAAGTGTTTTTATTTTCCAAGGTTTTTAGTTATATTTGGTCTACAATAATGGAGGATCACGTTCTCCAAGGTTTCTTGATTAAAAGATTCATTCTAGGACGTTTCTTGGAGTTTCTAAAGATAGAATTTTAGTATCGGAGTTGTGCAGTTTGTCTAACTTTAAAGATTTTTTTATTGACTGTTGGCTTTGAATTAGAAGGCGTGTGAATATGCGTTGGAAAGATTATTGAATCTACTTTCAAGGAAAAATATTTCAAAATTTCAAACAAATACGAAAGATTATGTTTTATTTAGTTTTTTGTTCGGCTGTCAAACTAGAAATTAGTTTTAAGTTAGGTTTCTTTTACTTGGAGTCCAAGTATAGTTAGGATTTGTTTTAGGACGTGTTTATTGTTTTGTTTTCTGATTTTTAGCTTCCTAAATTAGGCCAAAAGGCAAGGGATGTTTGCCTATAAAAATTCCTTAATGAAAAGTGTGTTATGCTTTTCAGAAAAAGTTCTTGTGAATGAAACTTTGTTAAAGTTGCATATTATGCGTGAATCATGACCGAGACTCAAGTTTCAAAGTCTTTCAACTGCAATTGAAAGTCACATCCTTTCAATCAATCAATCAATCAATCAATCACAGCCTTAATCCCAAAAACTTGGGGTCGGCTACATGAACCAAAATTAATCATTCCATGTGGTCATCCACATAAATTTTCCTCCTCCATCGCCTGCGATCAAAAACCTCATTCTCTTGCAAATCTAAAAGCTTCATATCCTTTTTAACCCCTTCCCACCAAGTCATTTTCGGTCTTCCCCTACCTCATTTGAGATTTCCATGATCCCACCCTTCCACTCGTCGCACTGGGGCTCCCTCCAGTCTCCGTCTCACATGTCCGAACCAATGCAAAATCATTTTGGTTCATGTCATAAGATGTGACTAAGTTTCACTTTGGCTGTCACCGACCTACCACAACCCTCCTCCTTTATCCAGGCTTGGGACTGGCAGTGGGAAAATCCACTGGCGGAGTTGAAAGTCACATCCTTTGTTACTAAATAAATTCATTCAAACTACACTACACTACCACTATCAATCATCTAAAATCATCACAAATTCATCATAAAATCGTCACCATTTTCGTAATTTTCGAACAGGTTGAGCCCTTTGCTTGTTTTGATTAAACCTCTCAAAATACGTATCTGTTGGATAGGTGCGCATACAAACAAATGATAAAATAAGATATAAGGAGTCGTTTTGGTTGGTGAAGGGAAAGGGAAAGAGATTAAGAAAGAGAAAGGAGAGGAAAAAAAAGAATGACCCTATATGTAGAAAATTGTTTATTTTCAAAATACAGGAAAGAGAATCACACATTTCCACCATCTTTCCACCACCATTCAATTCCACAAGCACCCTCCTCCGTTCATCTGTTCCATGTACGAGCTCTTGCCCCAACATCACCGCAGCAAGCCACCGCCGCCCCGACATCGTGGCAGCAAGCCGCCGCAGCCCCACTCTAAGTTACCGCTGCTGCATCACACATTTTAAGGTTTTAAAGGTCAAATTCGAACATAAAGATTTAAGATCTTAAGCTTTCATGTGTGAATTGACCATGTAAAACCATAATTGATGATATAAGAAGGTAATTATTGTATTTCAACAGGCCTAATTTTTGCTGTGGGTGATTTCGAGGGTGGCAGCAGAGGTTGAGAGGGACGAGGGTGGTGGAAGAGGTTGCGGGGTTGAGAGAGTGATTGAGGAAGTTTCGGTGGTGGTGTGGGAGTTATTTCAATGGTTTTGAGAGTGGAGGGGGTTTTTCGGGGAGGGGCTGTAGATGGGTACGGGTGTTTCGGGTTTTGTGGGTGGTTTTATGGGGTGGTTTATTGGGTGGCAAGGACTTTTGGGAAGGGGTGTGGGAGGGGGGACTGCCGGTGAGGGGAGTGGGTGTCGTTGAGGGTAGTGGGTGAAGGTGGGTGGTTGGTTTGGTGGTTAGGGCTAGTGCTGAGTGGTTGGATGGTGGTTGGGTTGAAGGTGGGGAAAGGGAATACAAAAGAGGAGGGGGGGGGAGAGGGGGGGGGGGGGGGGGGGGGGAAGGGCGGCGAATGGAAAAGTGTTACAAGGGGGAAATGGGGAATGCAAAAGTGGATTAACAAACACCATCAAAGGGAATGGGGGCAGTTGATTCCCATTCCCTATGATAATTACCCCCAATCAAACGGCCCCTAAAGTTATTCGGAAGAAGGGAGGGATTAATTCTATGGAGAATAAGATCAGAAAAACATCTAACACGATTCGATCATGTAAGACAAAGCTTGAAGAGAGGGAAAAGGAGAGGAAGGTGACTAGGTGAGGGGTAGAGGAACCAAACCAAACTTGGATGACGGTGGTAAAATTTGATACGAGGCTATTGGAGCTTTGACGAAATTTTGGTGCTAAACTCTAAAAATGGAGGAAGAGCATAGCGTACGACTTGTAGTCGACGAATTTATACTCGCCAAACTCCAATTATATTGGGAACAAAGTTTTGTTGCTATTGATACATGAAATATAACCATGAACAAGCTAAAGACCCAAACATTGAAGATAAACACTGCAAATGAGATCCGGTTGTATTTACAATAAACTCATAACATAAATGTCCAAAACAAGAGTATTGAGTAACTAATAATTATAAATCACAACCCAGCATAACTCCAACAGATATAACAAAACAAAACATTGCACCCAATTCTAGACATGAGTATTGATATTCCATACGATGTCAAAAATCTTGTAAAACTTCAAAATTCTTATTGAGAATTGAACACAAACCTCGCCGTCTCTTCCCCAAATTTACTGCAGGCTGCCAAAATAACAATGCTAATTCCATCATCACATGCATCATCAATAAATCTGTAATCAATTACACCCCAAAACAGCATTTTAATCTCAAAAGAAACAGCAGCGGGGAGTGCCTTAAAAAGTCCAATAACAAAATAAATGGTCACAAAAACCAATGAAAACGAATATTAGGAAATTTGTTTCTTAAGGAAGAGGTGAGAGGAAATTTTAAGAACATAAGTAATATTGTTCCAAAGGGAGGAAACATATGTCCTACATCCACTTAGCTCACAGATAAAGAAGAATTGAAACCATCAATATTCCTTAAAATATTTTGCTTAAAGACGCAAACTCCTTCAACTGCTCAAAAACCATCCCTTTGGCAACCCTTAACCACGAGGCCACAAGTGCCAACATCATCAAAATTATAAGTGTAATTCTAACAACTGTAATCATCGACATTCCTCCCTGCCTAAACAAACACAAATAAGACACTTTGTTAATTCATAACATGCTACTGAGCAGCTGAGCTACTCGCTTTTCGTAAACTATGCTAATAAGTAATAACCCTTTCAGGCATATCCTGCTTCTTAGGGTTAACCTCTAATGAACATGAAAACAGATAAGCACGCATTGACAAAGCGATATAGCCCTGGTGAGCTGACACTTGCACAAGTCATTGGTCTGGATAAAAAACAAACAATAATGAAATACGCGAGGTCAGTAAACAACAAACAGAAGATTGGGAAGTAAATTCATGGAGGGGGCAAGGAGATAATAGATGCAATGCAACAGCTTAACATTAACAAATAAACATATTTACAAACCAACACCACATTATCCTCGTGAAGATGATAAGGCAAGTGGTTACAGAAAAGCATCTTTTTGTACTACCTTATAGCACTATTGCCAACATCCATTTTGCATGATATGTTCTACAAATATAGAACCAAACACATACTACACATCTGATAATCAACATATATGAAATCCCATTGGTGCTCAAAAGACCAAGAAGCTTACTTTTCCACGCCAGGTCGTAAAGCTGTAGTCTTTGAACTCATAAGTTCAGCCAATCCTTTCTTCTGACAATCATAACAGATCAATTATTTGTACAGCGTAGTGCAATTAATCGTGTGATGTGTATCATTATAATGGTGCAAAGTGAGAACATGGAAGGTCTAAGGGGTAACAAGTGATGGTGAGGATTTGGAGATGATGTCAGAATCAGGTTTTTTTATGTTTTTGAGTGGCGCCATATAGTATTATTACTAATAGATTGGTACTACGTAAAATTTTTAAAGGTGCCAAATGGAAAATAAAAACAGCATGGTACACTATAGTATACTTCAACAAATAATATGCAGCAATGTTAGATAAGAAAGCACCTTTTCCTCTAAGACACTTATCATAAATGTTTCTTTCTCATTTGTTGGCAAAGATGTAGGCCACCCAATCTGTAAGGAAGAAATATTAAAATATATAAGCCAACAAATCAAAGAGGAATAATAGCATAAGAAAAGAAAAGAAAAAATAAAATAAAATAAAAAAATAACGCAATAAGAAAACTAATAGGTTTTCATCTGTAAGTAAACTCCTCCCTCCCCCAAAAGCCTTGGTATAGTACATATTAAGATTAAAGTGGTACAAATACATTTAAAATAAAATTTCCATACTTTAGGAAGATGTCATCAATGAAGTACGTGTACCCCTTTATACCTCTAATGTACCCCTTTTTGTGGTTTTCACGGTGAAAACAGTTTTCACATGATCTTCTACCTATATATATATATATGCTTCCCATCTATCTTTTCTTTTTACGGAGTACTGCCTTTGATGAAAAACCACCACCTTAATTAACATTACCGAAATTGCCAAATTGCAGGTCCACAATCAGATCAAAAATTTAGAGTTGTGGTGGATTTTTTGGGACATCGATTAGGGTGTTCATTAAGGGGTCTTGGGATTTTCAAATTGGTTGGGGGTTTACAATTTGGGTTGGGGTTTAGGTTTGGGAGGGTGTTTTCAATGGGTTGGGGTTTCAGAATGATTTTTTAGGTCGCATTCGCAACATGTGGTTCTTGGGAGGAGGATGAATAATCATTTTCTTGGGTGAGATCAAGTGACGTTAGTGGTTTCAGTTGGTCGTGGTTGTTTTGGACAGTTCAGCAGTGGTGGAATGTTGGTAGGTCATGGCTAATGTGGAATACGGGCATCCAAATCCTTTTTAAATTGATTTCTTTAATTATTGTTGAGTTCTCTATTGAGAAGCGCCCAAAAGTTATGCAAGGATTGATTAATTTCACTACAAACAAATCTGAAAATTGCAATTTTAGGAAGAGGGTGGTGTTTTCCAGGAAAAGGGAGTGAAACAGAGAAACAAAGGATGCAGAAGAAAGAGGCATGTAATTGGATACTTATTTCTGGAAACAAGAGGGAGAATATAGATTCAAGATGGAGGGAGGGGAGTAAACAAAAGACACGAGGAGGAAAAGAAACAAGGGGAATAATAGAAACAGAAAAATTAAAGGCAAGTAATTCAGTCTTCGACCTAACTAGAAGGTCCAAGTATATGGGAGCAAAATGAGAAGATGACGAAGGTGAGACAAAGTCTAAAACTCGATAAATGAAAGGCGGTACCAGAACGAGCAAATCATCCAAATGTGAGATTATTTCCATGATTTTTTCTTAAGATAACTTAAAAGTTAAAAATCCTAAAAACCAATTCTAACTTTGAATATTATCTTCATCTAATATTAGAAAATTGACATCCTAAAAACCTAATTTAAGATGATAGAATTTTAAGAATATAAACTCCTAATTATACTAACCACACGTAACACAAAAACTTTTTTACTGATGAAACTGAACCTTGCAATTAATAGACAACTCAGCAAAATTTAAATGACATTAAAATGATGCTACTGAATATGCATCAGTTTGTCACTTACTTTCACTTCTATTAAACTAATTTTGCCAAATTTATTAGAGCAAGGTTATTCGATGAGAATATTGCAAGCTCTAAGGGTTGGTTTGGTTAATTGAACTAGAATGCAATAGTATAGATATTATTACCAAGGTGGTATGGATTGAGGTCTCATCAGCAATAACAACAAAGCCTTAGTACCAAAAGTCATTTACAAAAGTCCATCCTATCCATAAGAGTAATTGCAAAAGTCATCTACAAAAGTCCATCCTATCCATTCTTCTCAGTTTAGTGTCAAATTCTATTCTACCCCCAACAACCTCATGTCTCCACCATTATCCTTCATCCAAATTTGCTTAGGTTTTCATGGATTGAGATCGCATACCAATCTAAACTTGTTTAGTTCAATCTTGAAATGGATTCTATATACCATTCCTGTTGTTTGGTTCACGAATGGATTACATACAAGTATCTTTTTAATGCAAATAAAGTTTGGAAGAATAAACAAATAGGTAAACTATGAACATCTAAAAAATTTAACAAATTAAGTACATCACAAAACTGGAGGGAAAAAAAAGTAATTGGAAACAAAAAAAAAACAAAATGAAAAAATTGAGTAACAGGAAAGCAAAGACCAGAGATTAATCGTGACAAAAGAGATAAAAATGACGACATCATGATGTAAAATATAGGAAAAATTGTTTCTAATAATCCCACCTTTCCCGCATTTGAAAATATCAGTCCCACATTTCCATTATCTCACAATAGTCCCACCTTTATACCTTATTTTCTTTTATTGGTCTTTTTTACAGGTTACCTTATATCATTTTTTTCATTTTAAATATTATTTTAATTAGTAAATTGATTAAAATAAAAAATATTACAATTACAATTTCCTTTTTTTTGCTTACTCTTTTTTTTTCCTCCGTCCATTGTTGTTGTCTCACATCACACCTACCCCAACCACCATAACCACCTCACAATTGCGACCACACCATCAACACCACCACAAATTTGACCTACCCACCAGAACCACAACTCGGATCATAACCACCGACATCAGTAAAACCCCACCTTCAACCAACATACCACACATAATCATCCTGAAACCTCATTTCGCACTACTCATGAAACAAACGCTAAATAAACCAAACAAAATTGCAATGGTAAAACACCACAATTAAGATAAAAACTGATATTTAAACATCATCGCAATCATAATAGTCGCCATTAGACAAAACTGAAAAATCCAACAACAAAAACAACAAAACCTTAAAAAAAAAAATAAATAAATAAAACTTTTCTCCTCCTTAAAGAAAAACAATTATTAAATATAAAAAAGTTTAAGTAGTAAGAAGAACATCACCACCATTATCCTTGATCTTATTCTCAAAAATCTTACTAATCAACTTAGTTTTTATAACCATCGCATGATTCTCATGAAAAACACCTTGATGGGAATGAGTCGTCGTTGCTGAAATTTTTAGGGAAGAGTGGAGTGAGTCGGGGTAGGTGGTGGGAGGAAGGGGAGGTGGGATGGCGGTGGTGGTGGTTCCACAATGGAGGAGAAAGAAGAGGGGAGTGAAGAGGAGATAGAAAGTGTAAATATTATTTAGGGAATTTAACTTTTAGAGAAAGTTGTTTTTTTCTAATTATTTTTTATATTTTTTATAAATTAACGGTCCTCCAATCTGATAGCGTCACGTGTGTTGTTAACCTTTTAATTACCTCCTTATCCGGTTAAGGACCAATAAAAGAAAATAAGGTATAAAGGTAGGACTGTTGTGAGAAAATAGAAAGGTGGGACTGTTGTGAGATAATAGAAAGGTGGGACTGTTATTTTCAAATGTGTGAAAGATAGGATTATTAGAATCAATTTTTCCTAAAATATATAACAAGTTTGCAAATGCAATCTACATAGTAAATTTTATTAGCTGCACATTAATCCAAACATTCCAAATGATAAGTTAACATGCAAATTTGAAGTAAAGAATGAGATGGACTTGACAAAGAAAGAAAAAAATAATAAAAAAGATCTGTTAGACAAGTGCATCAATTGGGCAACAGCAGAAAGTCGTCGGATGTACATGGCCAATGACAATAAAGACTGAGCATTGCTGGAAAGAAAAAGGAAGCTATTGGGAATGACAATAGCTAGGCGCTTTGAGTTTTCCCCTCTTTCCTATGTAGGATCTGATACTTAGGTATGAAGTTAAAATATAAAAACATGGGGGGGGGGGG
>PYUH01000084.1:125374-145830 GCA_016808085.1 Suaeda aralocaspica | reverse complement strand
GTAGAGATCTCCCCATCGTCAACCGTATTCTCGATAAGTGGTCAGTCCCTAACCACATTCTCTGTCTCCCTTCTTATCACGAATTTCGGTAGGTCAAATCGCTTGAACAGCAAAGCAAATCCACCGAATAATAAGTCTCGGTTTGGCTTTCCTTATCCCAAGTAGATTTAAGACTAAGGTCAGATATAAGATCATGGTCAAGAACCATAACTTCCTAAAGGATAAGCCGAAATTTATCTAAAGCATTAAAATTACTAGCCAAGTAGCTCCTTTTCCATGGTGGCATAATTACTGAGCTTCATTAAAGTCTTACTCTAGACATAATAAATAGGCGCAGACTTGTCTTCCTGAGACCTAAACCGCACAACGGCAAATCATATCACACCATTAGGTTCGAAAGGATAAATTCCAATCAGGGGGGGACTGTATAAATGGGTGCTAAATGAGTGCTTTTTTTATCATATTAAAGGACTCATCAGACCACTCGTATCAGTGATTTAAAATTCACATCTTTTAGCAGTAGTTGGTAGTGGTTCGACAATTTGAAAAATTGTAAATAACAGCGTCATAAAAACTCATCAGACCAGAAACTTTTACCCCCTTTACATTACTGGGAGTGGCAGTTGCTCAATTACCTGTATTTTGCCTTATCCACCCAATTCCTTCCCGTTCGAGACAATGTCCCAAAACTACTCCTTCATTGACCAAAACTGACACTTTTCCCAATTGAAAACCAGAATTCACTGTTCACTTCTCGAAAACTAGTATAGTCAAATAGTGCAAACATAATCAAAATCATAGCGAAACACTAGAATCAGCCATGAAGGACTCCAAGATAACTCTATACATTCAAGAAAAATAGCTCAGCATGACGCAACACGTGAAAAGGTGCAGGTGCATTCATACTCCACAGGCAATCTAGCGATATGCAAAAGTACCAATAGGAGGCATGTAAAAGTCGTTTTCTCTCCCTATCATCAGGATGGAGGGCGATCTGAAAGAAACCACGATACACCATTCAGAGATAACGAAAACTATTATCTTAGCTTAACTCTTTCCAACCTTTGATCAGTAAAAGGAAGGGGGAATGATTCTTTTTAGTTGCAACCTCAATTTCCCGGTAATGCATCCATCATCCCACTGTGACACTCTAGTAGGGAGTAATTCATACATTTTTATTCATTACGGACACAGGTGTCCACCTCTCTTTCTTAGGGACTATCTGCTACGAGGACTTACCCCGGGGAAATCAGGATACTAGAAATTAATACCAGCATCTAGAAGTTTCAAGGACTCTTTCTTCACTACCTCCGTGCAGTTAGGATTCAAACAGTCGTTGACCACTGGATACAGGGGTTTTGTGACCTCTTCCAATAAATGAATTCGCTGTGCATACAAAATCAGGACTCTAGATACCGTTCAAATCATCATAGTATAGCCATAGTTCTTAGAGCTTTAAGTACACATGAAAGTTTATTTTTTAATTGATTACTCAGAGAGAAGCACTAAAATAACAGGGTACAACTTCTTATCGTCAAGAAAAGCATATGTCAAGTGAGAGGGGAGGGGTTTCATCTCAGGTTGGGTTACCTCTTTAACAGAACAAACCTCTTGAGGTAACTTGAATAAATTCTCCGGTTCCTCTCCGAGTTCGACTCCTCAGCAGTAAGATCCTGGACTAAAGCATCAGTAATGAGTGTACCATCACCTGCCATCAACATCAAGACAAACAACAGCCCTCCAGAAGATCTTTTGTAGTAGTCGAGGCTATCATCAAATACAATTTCATCAATGACATCGATAGCATAAACATGATTGTTCCATCATGTGGACTTTTGAAGAGCAGGTTAAGATTAAGCGTAACTTTATTCAGATCTCCTACAGACAAAGTCAACTACCATTTTGACATCGATAACAGCCCTGCAGGTGTAAGAAAGGTCTACCAAGAATGATCGGGATGTGTGCATCCTCATCCATGTCTAACACAACAAAATCTACAGGGATAAAGAATTTCCGACTCTCACTGGGACATCCTCTAAAATACCTTTAGGATATTTCACTGTCCTATCTGCCATCTGCAAGGTAATGTTAGTGACTTTCAAAACACCCATATCAAGCTTTCTACAAATAGACAGTGGCATAACACTAACATTGGCTCCCAAATCACATAAAGCTTTGTCAATAAACAGGGGACCAATGTTACAGGGAATAGAAAAACTTCCTGGGTCCTTTAGTTTCGGTGTGACTTGTTTTGCAATATGGCACTACACTCCTCCGTAGTGCTACGGTCTCCACTACACTCAATTCGCGTTTCCTCTCAAATGTCTTTCAAAATTAGTGTAAGAGGAACTTGAGTGATTAATCAGTAAATGAACAGTACTTGCAGATTTTAACAATAGTAAAATTTAACTAAAGTTATCGTTCTTACTCCTGGTTACCTGTTCGGAAAGGGTAACTAACCTGTGATTTCGGGAGTATCAATCGGTGTATCCTCGGCTCCTTCTCCGTTAGGTGCTTCAACCTCCTTATCTGGAACTGCAATCTGAATTGCAATCACCTCATCTCCGTTAACACTCCACCTGAAACATCAGAATTACATTATCTGGGGCATTTTCGGACCTTCAAAGAGCTACCACTCCAAGGTGATGGCATTGACATGGTCCCTGAGGGATCTGATGCCTGTATGCCTGGGGGTTTGTGGTGGGTTGTGATGGAAGGTGGCCTGGTTGCCTTGGCTGTTGATTGCGCAATCTGAGCTATCTGAGTTTCCAAGTGCTTGTTATGAGCCTGCATCGCCTCCAATTTTTCGCTTTGCAACATCATATTCTTCAACTCCGAGATTTCTCCACTAGGTTGAGGTGGCATTGCGGTGCTGGTAGTGGTGTCTGCTAAAACTGGTGGGTGGTGGGACTATCTCTGCATTGCTGGGGTGGGTGCTGAGGGTGGCATGGCTTGCTGAGGATTCTGGACATTGCTGTTGTTCTTGTAGAAAAGTATGGGTGATCCTTCAGCCCGATTGTATTGTATTAGAGTATGGGGTTTTATAGGCTTGAAGGCACATACTTTTCTACTGAACTAGTACAAGACTGGGATTATGACCGAAAGAACCACATGAACACAGAAAGGATCAGTGCATCCCGAAAGTGCAGCTAGGGATGGTGGGGAGCTGTAGTGCCGATCTATTAAGCTTCTGACTTATGGCATTTATTTGTGCAGCAAACTCTCTACTTATATCACTACATGTTTCCACCCTTTTTGGAATGCCCTCTAAGGTTACCAAATGTGAATTATGAGTGGCAATTTCATATATCAACTCATATGCAATGGACTTCCTGGTTCATAAACCGACCATTAGCAGCAGAACTAGCAAGGCCCTACTCTCATTACCATCCATTGTAGAATGATTGAACTAGACCATTCTCAAGCCCTGATGAGGACACATTCTCAATAACTCCTACCGTTCCAAGCATCATATATGACTCATCTGTCTCCTGATTGAAGTTAGTGATTTGGCTTCTCATAAGGCAGTTCTCTGTGGTGGGTAGTATTTCTCTGAAAAGCAAGAGCTAAATCCTCCCAACAATTAATGGTGGCCAATTGAGATCATTCAACCAGGTTCTAGCCTTGTCTTTAATGAAAACGGAACATTAGCCTTCTAATGTAGTCCTTAGAGACATTCATTGCTGATAGTATACAGTATTGAAGGAAATTCTGTAGTGTAATTGGATCTTCCTGCAATTCCCTGAAAACTGATTTCGTTCAACCATGTCACAAGAGCCGGTTTCAGTTCAAAGTTAGCCGCATCGGTATCGGGGTACTGAATAACCTCCAGCCATAGAATCCGTACTAGGCAGGAATAGTCTCTAATGAATGGGCCGCAGGTGGCGGTGGTGGTGGAGGCGGTGGTCCTCCACCCTGTCCTTCTCTTCGGAGCCATTTCGACCTCTAAATACCCTTCAAACAGCGGATTGAAGGTGAACTCGAAAAACCGAGACAAGTCAAAGAAACTTCCTCCACAGATCGGGGAAGAAAAATTCGGCGTTTACTACGTCTCAACCGTTTCAGAAAACTCGCTCGGGCTCAGGGAAGATGTAAGTATCAGGCTCGTGGTCGTTTTGCATAAACCTATGAACCTGGACACAATATAAACTCGGCGAAGAGATAAGAAATAGCCAAAGAACTGAATAGTTCTTTAGACTAAGAAGAATAAAAATAGACAGTAAAAACCCGACTAATAGAATTAAAAATTGCCTCCCGGCAACGGCGCCAAAATTGAACAGGCTATCGCACACCTATCAAAAGTAAACCAAACGACACTAACTAATGTAGCTAGGGTAGTAAGATCGAATCCTCGCGGAAGCAGTTAAACTCTATTAGTTCTAAAAAGCTTAAACTGTGTAAAGAGCCTGGTCGAGAAGTATTGACTAGCTAACTGACTATGACTAATTACTAACTAATTACTGGAAATGACGAAGGATTAAACAATAAACCAAGCCTAGGGTCATTCGGTCACAAGAACAACTAATGGATTCACTAACAAGACCGTTCAATCTCACAACTATCGTCAAATTGGCTCACTAACTCTCGAATCTAGACTCCCTCGAAACTCATCTAGCGGCTCTCGCTCATGCCTAGACTAATTCCGCCTATTATTCAGTGGTCTTATTGTGGTATTTTTACCTCTCGGCATCAAATCAACAATTACCAGAATACAACTAAATCCGCGCACAATTCAATGTAACAAAGAAACCAATAAAGGAAATTAACTACTAATTATGGGATTGAAACAACCTAATTAATTAATCCATAAGTGATCAAGGTTTCCCTAACCCTAGAAATTAGACTACTCACTCATAATTATGAAAATTAAAACAAGAATAGTTGTAAAACCCTAACTGAATTCATGAAGTAATGAACAATTAAACTAATTAACATAAACAAATAACTAAATTAATTAAACTAAGAAGACTAAAAAGCATAAATTAACTAAAATAAAGAACAAAAACAGAAGAATTACCAAATTGAAGAACGAATCGAAGACTTGAATTGAATTGAAAATCAAAGTTATGAACAAAAACCCTAATTTCCCCTAAATTAATTTGAGAGAGAAAAGTGCTTAATTCTCTATCCTCAGAGAGTAATTCTAAATTATGAAAAGCATAAGTTGTTTTGCCTAGAAAACCGTGCCTAATGTACCCAAGTTGGGCTTACAAAGCCTAAGTACGAAGAAAATAAAAGAAAAACAGCTGAAAGGGCATTCTGGAGGTCTGATGCGGGCGCATAGGAGGTTTATGCGCCCGCATGAGACCTCCAGAATGCCCTTTCAGCTATTTTTCTCTTTAAATGCGCCCGCATGTATATATTATGCGCCCGCATAAGAACGTCAGAAGCTTTATTTTGCTTTCTTTTCTTCTTATTTCTTCATGAGTTCTTTAAGACTTGTTTTATACTTCTTAGCACGCATTTCCATGCATCTTCATTCTTATCCCGTCTAAGCTTTCCGGCTTCGTTCCGAGCCTCGGTTTCCGTGCCTGAAATTACAAAACATACCAAAACCGAGCATAACAACCGTGGATGATAAAAATCAACTAAAAAGCTCTAAAATTGCCGGAAATCAACCAAACTTAGCGAGACACTTCAAATTAGCTAAGGAACATCAAATGAGCCAAAATAAAGCCAGATTAATAACCACTAGGCATAAAATTGACTCGAAACAGGGGGAAAAACACTATAAAAACCACACATATCATGGGTAAAAATAGATTATTAAGACTACGTTTGAAAAAAAAAAAAGTTTAAGGCTACCATTGATAATAGAAAAAATACGGGGCTACCATTGAAAATTTTATGAAATACGAGGCTACCATTGATAAATTCCCAAATAATAATATAGTGTTATAAAAAATTGTTATATCGTGGATGCCCATTATACTCCTTAGGTATAATCTAAAATATTCCGGAAAGTAGAGTTAGTTTATAAGAAACTCTTATTGCTTGTATATATATATATATATATACATATATATATATATATATATATATATATACTCTATTATTGAATGAGATATACATATCTATTCTTCTCTCCCACAAATACACTCTAAACTCTATTTTCATAACACGTTGTCAACAAGAAACCCTAATTACTGAGCATGCAAAAAGGATTGAGAAACTACTACCAGGTACGTTTATTTTCTCTCCTCACTGACAATTATAGTTTGATGATTTATAATTTTAGATAAAGTGAAATACTCCGTAATAATTAATTTTTACGGAGTATTTCACTTTCTCGATTAGCAAATTTAGGCTTGGAATCTTGGTACCATGTTTGATAAAGTGAATCACTCCGTAAAAATTAATTATTAGAGCCCACTTATGATGTCTATGATTTATAGAATAATAGAGTAGTGTGGACTATACTTTCCACGTTTAGTCATTTATTCTTTGTTTCACTTCTCATAATACAAGTCATATTCTATTCAATGTCATAGTGTTTGCAATATCTTGTCTCCCTCAAAGTAATTTGCGTTGTTTACTTTGAATATTTATTTAAGAAGTTATGCATGCATGCTTCAGTTTAAGTAAATTTGTTCAATTATTGTATATCCGTAAGGTCAGTTCATCTACTTTGTTACATTTGCAATTAATTATAATCCGGATATAATAATTACAGGTTAGTTTTCATTTTTGTTGTTATTTGATGTTGTATTTGATCAGTGTATTTAATTTGCTTATTCTAATGTATGTGAAGTCAGTTATTTTTTTTGCCCTTTCATTGATTCACTCACAATGTATTAATGAATTAAGGAGTAAATTATATCTCTGATTGTTGTATTCAAAACATGAATCATTAATGTTGTGGACTTATAATACCAAAGTTGTATACGACGCTAAACAATTTGATTATATATAAATTAAGAGGCTATTAATGAGGTTATTTTAGTATAAGTGCATAATAAAACTGTCAATATATGATAATGAAAAACAAATATCAGCTTATAATCTTTATTACATTGCATTATAGTGCTTTATATAGGATTTGTAGATGAAATTGCGTGTAAAAGAAATATTGCACACTACTTGTGTTATTAATGATTACTTGACTCAATTCTCAGTAGATTCTTAGCATATATACATTTATTATATTTTATTATATTTCCTAATTTGCAATATTATTTTGATATAGTGAATTATGTCAAAACTAGCAAATTTTTAATGTGCGGCCCTTGATATTACTGGAAAAAATTATCTGTCTTGGGTATTGGATGCTGAAATTCATCTAGATACAAGAGGTCTTGGACACACTATCAATGTAGGAAATCAAGAAAACAGTCAAGACAAAGTCAAAGCTATGATATTCCTTCACCATCACCTTTATGAGGCCCTTAAAATTGAATATTTAACTATGAAAGACCCAATAGTGCTTCGGAATAATCTAAGGGAAAGGTACGGCCACCAGAAAAATGTTATCCTCCGTCAAACTCGTTATAAATGGCTAAATTTAAAATTACAAGATTTTAAAATCAGTAAGTGAATGTAACTCATCCATGTTAGGATCACTTCTAAACTGAATTTATGTGGAGATAAAATAATTGATGAGGATATGTTGGAAAAGACATATACCACTTTTCACAAGGATAATCTCTTATTGAGTAAACAATATCGTGAAAAGGGTTCTAAAAAATATTCTAATTTGATATCTTGTCTTCTAGTGGCTAAACAAAATGATGAGCTTCTATTGACAATTCATGAATCACGACCAACTAGCTCTACTCCATTCCCTAAAGTGAATGTTGCAACCCACAATGGGATACAAATTAACAATAGAGACCCTGTCGTCAGCAGTGGTCGTGGCCGTGGTAGAAGTTGTGGCCGCGGAAGAGGTCGTGGCTATTATAGAGGTAGAGATGGTCATTTTAAAAACTCATATTCTCACCGAAAGTGGGACAATGAGGATGGTGGTAAAAAGTACATGAAAAGGCTAAAATTGAGACTTTGTGCTACCGTTGTGAAGGAAAGGGTCACTGGTTTCGTATATGTCATACACCAAAGCATCTTGTTGACCTTTATCAGCAATCTTTGAAAACAGAATGGAAAAAGGGTGGAGACTAACTTGGTGTATGAAGATGGCGAAAGTGATTTTGATAATGGTGATACAACTGACCTAGAGGTTGCAGATTTCTTCACTACCCCTGAAAGGAATAATTAAAGTCAAAGACAGTTATGACTATTAGCAAATAAAGATTTAGTAGCTTACATTCATAATTTAGCTAGTATAATTTATGTCATTTACTTTGGTTTTGTTATTTTATGCATGAGCTTGATGATATTAGTTTGTTTTTGTATTTTAAGACTTTGTTGTTTTAATCTTATTTTAGTTATTTGAATGTTTGGATATTTTAGAATATGTTATTTACTTTCTTTTACTTTATTTGAAGAACAAGAATCCTCTCCAAACTCAATTAACAATTAACAAGAATGGTGAAAACATATGTCTAACAGATAATGCAACTACTCATACGATACTTAAAAATAAGAGATATTTTTCTCAATTGATGATGGAATAATATAAGTTTGAGTACTATATCCAGTAGTACAAACATTGTTGAAGGCCCCAGAAGAGCAACTATATTCATGCCTATGCACTAGTACAAAAAATGGATTTTACTACGCCACATTTGCAGCGGTTCTTTGTGATTTTTGAAGAACCGCAGCAAATAGTCATTAATAATAAACTTATGCAAAATTATTTGCTGCGGTTGTAGTAGAACCGCAACAAATAACTCATTCTAAAAACTTGACTTAAAAGTCCAGCCCAAAGAGAGGAGCTATAAAAGGAAAAAAAATGCAAAAACCAACATCAACTCCTCATTTTTTTCACCTTTTTATCTCTCTTCCCTCCTAACACTAAGTCTAATCTTCTTCCCCTCATAAAAAAAATCTAATCTCTCTTCTTTCTCTCACGTCTTCTCTAAACTTAAGTCTAATTTTAAAGTATTTGTGAGAGAGGCACAATTTTCAAAGTAAGCCACGTAAACCAAGAGAGATTTCTAGAGAGAGAGGGATAGAGAGAGAATGTGGGAGAATGAGAATCGATGATGTTGAAGTGTGTAATGAAGGTCGGAGGAGGTGTGGTATTTATAGGGTTGGAAGTGACATCATCGAGCCCCGGAGGAGCACCATAGCGCACAGGGGTGAGCGCTAGGGCGCCCCACCTGCGCCTGGGCGCTCAGTGAGCGATAGGGTGTAGGCTTCTTGGGCGCTTGGGTGCTCGCCCTGCATCGTGACGCTCAAGCTCCTAATTTCTCGATTTTCACGCAGTGAATCTTCGAAGCTTCCTTATTTCGTATATTCATTTCCATAAATCGTAATATTACGAAATATTATGAAATAACACAAAATTCACTTCCATAAATCAGCTTATTCACTTCCATAACCTAGAGTTTCCATAAATCGAACAAAACCTTCTAGAAGGTTCGTTGAATGCGGTCATATACGCTTAAACTAATTTCTTTATTTTCGAAAATGAAATTAAAAGGTGAATTATGAAATAAAATGAAAATAAAATAAAAATGAAAATAAAATGAGAACATGATATATAAAATGAAAATAAATGAAAATAAGAAGATAAAATGAAAATTAGAAAATCATTTTAAGCTATTTCGACCATCATAACTCATCATCGGTTAACCCTTTCCGGCAACGGCTCTAATTATTTATTTATTCATTTTCAAGCAATTGACTTTCAAATATTGGACATGTTTGCGACGTGGTACACGTTAATCATCTGTCGTTAGGTGTGACCAAATATAGGTGTCTACAGTTAGCCCCCACTTTGAATGAGTTTGTTAAGACGACCAGTCTCGTAAAATGAAAGTCAAAGTACTTGGTACTTGCAAAACAAAGGGTTAGTTTTACTTGTATTAAGACGATATATCCTTGGAAAGTGCTATAATTCTCGAGGATGAAGAGAGGTCTCCTTTAGATGTTGTCCGATCGTATAGGAGATTCCGGAAGGGCGTCTTTACCATTGGAGATTTGGTTGTTTGAGATTGAGGTTGATCGGCTGACGATCCAAATATTTCCACTTTAGACTCAGCTCGACCGTAGGGCAACATGATGGTGTTCTAAATGATAGTTGACTCGTTGTCTTTTGGCTTTCTTGACCTGACTTGGCTTTCAGGGTCATTTTAGTAATTTCGACTCGATTTGGCTTTCGGGGGCATTTTAGTAATCTTGATGAAGAATGTTGATGTATGACGGCAGGGTATGTCGAAATATGGGAAGCAAATCTTTCTCGAAGATAAAAAACAAAGCCCCTAAAGTGCAAAGTGGGCCCCACAAGGGGTCCCAAAAATCGCCACATGGGCACCAGGGTGCAGGCTGGGCGCCATAGCGCAGCCCCAGTGTCTATGCGCTCCTGGTGGGGCTCTCTGGCTTCTGATTGGTCCATGTTGGCTTAATGTTTGAATTTGTTGCTTTTGTTTGTTTTTGGTCCGTGCTTCGTCACACAAACACAATCACCCTTGCTTTCTTCCTCTTCTCCTTCTTCGAATGCCCCTCAACCAAAACCCCAACTTCCATTGAAGCTCCTTTTGAAGCTTAAAGCTCGGTTTTTATTGAGGATTTTGCTCACCCAGCAATGTAAGTGTTCTTGCTTAGCTTGATTTATCATTTTCTTGCTTAATTCTTACAATTTTACTCCACTTGTTCATGAAGTAGTAGTGAACCCAAAAATTGAGTTTTCTTGTTTTTGCTCATGAATGTCGAATTTGACACTTGCCCTTGCTTCTAGAAGTGAAATGGAACATGTAGGAAGTGATTTGAACCAAAACAAGTGAGTTTTGAGTGAGAACTCAACTTGTTAGTTAGGGTGTGTAGTAGTGAAGTAGAAGGTATGATTTTTGAATGAATGAATGAATGAAACTTGCATGAACTTATTGAATTGTTGATGAGAAAGCATTCTTGACTTGAAAATAGCATGAATTGAATTTTTGGTGATTTTTTTTTGCGATTTTAGTTCATATAGCTCATATAGTTCATATGAACTAAGATGATAATTCTTGTGCGATTTATTTTTCTCCATGAAGGATCTTGATTCTCATATGCCAATGATGAAGACAAATTGAAAATGGCTCGAATTAGCAACAAATTATGAATTTTGTAGCTAATTTCCGCGAAAGTCGAACTCTAACTTATATAGGTCATATAAGCTAGTTAATTCATGTTATCATGGAAAATTTAACCCATTTTTGGTCTTGATGAGTTGAATGATGGCTTATGTTTTGTTTGGAGTCAAAACCACGCTTAAAACACCTTGGAATGAATGAATCGAACATAGGAGCTCGTGTTTCTAATTTTAGTTCAAAATTAGTTTTTTCAAGCTTCCTAAAATGTTTTTACAATGTAATGCTCCATTCTTGACATCATGAGAAAAATTTTGAAATTGTTCTGTTGCGTGTTTCACTTATTGTAGCCCTTTTTCTTCCTAATTCTTGAAATGATGCTTTGTTGGAAACATTGGTTTTGCAAGATGTTGTGAAGACTTTGAGTCTTCCAAAGGTTTTTGCAGGTGGCTAAATAACCATAACTCATGGTTTATTTATGGGAAATGTCCACGACATCCTTTGAGACATTACTTAGCCGTCAATAAAACTGCTGCAGGAGCCATGCTAGCACAAGAAATCGATGGGAAGGAAAATGTCATTTATCACTTGAGCAAAAAGTTCTTAAAATATTAAGAAAGAAATTCTAACATTGAAAAAGCATGCTTGGCATTGGTGTGGTCTACCTAGAAATTGAGACATTATTTTGCTAACTCACACTGTTCACGTAGTCAGTAAAGGAGATCCACTTAAATATCTCTTTGACAAACCTGCAGTAAATAGGCGAATATCGAGATGGATGATCATGTTGGCCGAATTCGAACTTAAATTCGTGTCGCAAAAATCCATAAAAGGGAGCATAGTCTCAGAATTCGTAGTTGATACTCCGAATGAACCTCGACCTGAGGATTACGAGTTTCCTGATGAAGAATTGATGATGACCGAAGAAGGAAGCTGGTCTCTATACTTTGATGGTGCCTCCAATAAACAAGAGTGTAGGGTCGGTGTCGTACTTGTTTCGCCTAAAGAGGAACATACGCTCATATCAGTACAATTAGACTTTGATGTGACCAACAACGCCGCTGAATATGAAGCCTGCATTATAGGGCTCGAGGCTGCTTTGTAATACCCCATATTTTCACGTTTTTAAGAATTTAATTACATGTTTTATGTGAATATTTTTAGTATTTTAATTTAAACATTAAGTTAAATAAATATATTAAAGAAAGAAAATTTAATTCATTGTTACTCAAAATAATTATTTTATGTTTTCTAAAGTTTATAAATTATATTTTATGTCACTTTGGATTTTATTAAATATTTTAACAAGGTTCTAATTTTAGAATTTTCAAAGCATCCTAAATTGTTTTTAAAACAATGGCACAAAAATAATTTCAAACGTTAAGGGTATTTATGTAATTGCACCAAAACCTACTTTGGGCCTATAAATACCACTTAAAACCAGAATTTTCGGATTTATAATGTAATTCTGAGATCGAGTTAGGATTTCAAAAAAGAAAAAAAGAGAGAGAAAAAAGGGCGAATTTTTCAGAAAAAAAAAACAAAAACTTCGTCGCCTCTTCGTCGCTTCCTCCCTCTCCACTCGTGATATACATGTTTTATGTTGTGTTTTTCCCTCATTTTCGATTGATTCTTGTACTAAATAGTTAAGGTTGTGGCTTTATTTTGAATAAATATTGTCTTTCGATGTTAAGTTATGTTTTGGATCGGTATTAGCGTCTTTAGTTGACTTTTAAAGCCTTTTTCGGTAATTTTATACTCTTTCGGTTATTACACGTGGGTTTCGGTTTTGTTTTATATGTTATAGGAGCATAATAGAGAGTTATGAAGTCATTGGAAGCTAAATTGAGTCAAAAAGCACTTGCCTTGAGATGCGTGCCAAGCAACGAAAAGTCACGAACGAGATTCGAAGAATCGAGCGAAGAAATAAGCAAGATCGTTAAATTGTGGTTCATTGTTGTTCATGCGGGCGCATCCCTTTAATCATCATTTGATCTATGCGCCCGCAACATAGATCAGCACTCCAAAACTCGCAAATTACGAAGGCCGCGGGCGTAAGGAAGAAGCTGCATTTCTTCTATGCGGGCGCAGGTGATGGGTTTTTGTGTCCGATTGATTTTTCCGCGCGGTTTTTGCTCGTGGGTTTTATTTTAATAAAACCAAATTCCTACATATACTCTATGTAAAGGGGGCACGACCCTAACTAGTTTTTATCATATTTTTAGACCTAGGAATCCAAAATCCATTATTCTCTATAGAATTTTATGATTGATTACTTTGTTCAACAATTCAAGCTTTCAATTAATGCAAATTCATCAATATTTTTGTAATTTCTTTCCGTATGCTTTTCAATTCCCTTAATTTCATGAATCTCTTTAGTTTCTTAGTTTTTAGTTTAGATTAATTAGTTTTGCTATTTTGATTCTTAATTTAGTTTTATTAGTAATTAATTTAGTTTTAATTAATTTCTTGTTCTTGATCATGTTATTTAATTTTGATTTTGTTTTTGTTCCCTTAATTATGAGTGAGTAGTCGTTTTCTCTAGGGTTAGGGGATCTATGATCATGACTTGAATTTAAATTAAGTTTTCTAATTAGTTCTTGGCTTCTAATTGAATTCCTATTATTGATTTCTAGCGATTGCAATTAAATTGTGGCCAGATTTAGTTGTAAGTTAGGTTATTGTTGAAATCGAGGCCGAGAGGTAAGATTACCACAATTAGACCACTGAATAATAGGCAAAAACGAATTTATGCGAGCGAGAGCCGGTAAAGGAGTTTTGAGGGAGTCTAAGTTCGAGAGAATTAGTGAGCCCTAGTTCAATGAATGCCAATGAATTGATTAATGAGCGTTAATTGAGTTTGTTGATTGATCATAGTGAACCGATAGCCCTAGGTTTCCATTATTAGAGTTTAATTAATAATTTCTCGTTATTTCTTTAGTTTCATTTTTAGTCTTCTTAGTTTTAGCAATCATTTACCGAAATTTCCACTAAGGCCCCTTACACACTTTAGGCTTTTTAGAATTAGTAGAGTTTAATAGCTTCCCTGAGGATTCGATCCCTACTTCCCTAGCTATAATAGTTAGAGTTGTTCGGTTATTTTTGAGAGATGCGCGATAGCCTGTTCAAATTTTGGCGCCGTTGCGGGGGAGGCAATTTTTAATTCTATTAGTCCGGTTTTATTTTCTCACCTCAAGGAACCTTCACGTTCTTTGAGGTAGTTCTCATTTCGGTTTCGAGTTTTGATTGTGTGCAGGTATTAGGTTGTATGCCGGTTTGGATTGACCCTGAACCGGAAAGATCATTGCATAAGAGGAGTTGTAGAAGGAAGTGGAGATCACGAAGAGCCATTCTTTCCGAACGAACATTGGTTGATTTGACACAGCTTTTTGCTGAGTTGAACAATTCCGATAGTTCAGATAAGGAAGAGATGTCAGAATCACAGTTAAACGAGAACAACCCACCACTAAATGATGCACCGCCGCCGCCGCCACCACCAGCAAGGTCCTTAAAAGACTATTCTCAGCCGAGTTCTGCAATAGTGGGAGGTGGTTACCGAGTTCCTAATATAGAGGCCCTAAATTTCGAATTGAAGCCAACTTTGGTGAACATGGTTGAAAGGAATCAGTTTGCAGGCACAATGAAGGAAGATCCAAACTTACATTTGAATAACTTCATTCAGTACTATAATATAATCAAGCAAGCTTGTGTATCTCAAGATTACATATAACGTACGATGTTTCCATTTTCATTAAAGGAGAAAGCTCGATCTTAGTTGAATGGTCTAAATATGGATACTATCAATAGTTGGGATGACTTGGCTCTTGCTTTTCAAAGGAAGTACTATCCTCCGGAGAGAACCGCACAACTTAGGAGTCAAATTACGAATTTTAACCAAGAAACAGATGAAACTCTTTATGATGCATGGGAGAGATTCAAGGATTTGTTGAGAATGTGCCCTCATCATGGACTTGAGAAGTGGTTTTTAGTGCAATCATTCTATAATGGCTTGGGTAGTGAGAGTAGAACTTTGCTTGATTCCGCTGCTAGTGGTCGATTTATGAACCAAGAAGTCAATGCTGCTTATGATCTAATCGAGGAGATTGCCATCCATAACTCTCAATTTGGTAATCCTAGAGGACATGCTAAGAGAGAAGGAAAACATGTGATAGATGACAAATATGAGAGTTTGGCTTGACAAATCTGCAATTCATGAGAAGCTAGACAAGATCAACACACCATCCTCCAATCCAATGATGGTAGCTGCAATGGCTGTACTTTCGGGAGCTACATATGTCTTTTGTGATTCATGTGGTTCTTTTGGGCATCGTATGCAAGCATGTCATAGTTCTATGGAGCAAGTATGTGCATTTCAAGCTTACAAGAATAACCCATTCTCCAACACATACAGTCCTAATTGGAAAGATCATCCATACTTCTCCTACAAGAATACTAGCAATATTCAAAATCCGCAGCAGCAGCCACAGTTTGCACCACAGCAACAACAGCAGGTTCAACGGTTTGCTCCACCTCAACCACCGGGTTTCAGTAGACCACGACCTCCAGTACCACTCCCAACACCTCCACAGCCAACTACCAATGAGATTTCAGAACTGAAGAATATGATGATGCATATGCAGAAAGCCATGGAAGCTATGCAGGCCCACAATCGACAATTGGAGACTCAAGTAGCCCAAATTACTCAATCATCAGCTCAAAGGCAACAAGGCCAACTTCCTCCTCAACCTGCTCCATCAAATGCTTCATCAAGCAATCCACCTCGTGATCATTACAATTCCATTGCAACAAGGAGCTGTACTTACTATGAAGGTCCTAGAATGCCTGATGATGATGCTACCAAGGGTGCAGATGGAACAAAGAAGACTAGTTTGGTTGTTATTGAAGACCTTGAGGAAGTAGCTGCATAAAAGGAGAATGAAGTCTCAAAGGAGAATGAAGCACCAAGGAAGCAAGCTCCAGCAGCAGATTCAGTTACCAATACGATTCCTCCCTCAAAGGCGCCGTTACCCTTTCCGAACAGGGTAACTAGGAGTAAGAACGATAATCACTTTCGTAAATTCCTTGAAATAGTTAAAAATTTGCAAGTCACTGTGCCTTTCACTGATTTAATTACTCAAGTGCCTACTTATACTAAATTCTTGAAAGATATTTTGAGCAGGAAACGTGAGTTGGATGTAACAGAGACAGTTGCACTCACCGAGGAGTGCAGTGCGATCCTTCAAAACAAATCTCCTCCTAAGTTGAAGGATCCAGGCAATTTTTCAATTCCATGCAATATAGGTCCTTTATTTATTGATAAGGCTTTATGTGATTTAGGAGCTAGTGTAAGTGTGATGCCCTTCTCAGTTTGTAAGAAGCTTGACATGGGAGAGCTTAAATTTACTAATGTTACTCTGCAGATGGCGGATAGAACTATAAAATACCCTAAGGGTGTTTTAGAAGATGTAGTTGTTAGAGTAGGAAAATTTTTCATTCCTGTTGACTTTGTTGTCCTTGATATTGATGACGATGCTCATATCCCTATCATTCTAGGTAGAACTTTCTTACATACTGCAGGTGCCGTCATTGATGTTAAAAATGGAAGCTTAACTCTTTTTGTAGGGGATGACAAAGTGACATTTAATCTTAATAATGCAGTAAAAAACCCCATGATAGAGCAGTCGTGTTATAGGATCGATATTATTGGTGAAATTGTTTTGGATGACATGCCTCGATCCCTTATAAAGGATCCCCTAGAGGCCATTTTGTGTTTAGATGCTAATGCAGGTGAAAGAGATTCGAAAATTGATGCTATAGGCCAGGAATTGAACAATGAGAAGATGACTTTAGAAGAGAGCCAAAGGTATCAATCATTGCCTCAACAATCATATGCCATCAAAGAGGTAACACAACCTGAAATGAAACCCCTTCCCCCTAATTTGAAATATGCTTTTCTAGATGATGCCGAGATGTATCCAGTTATAGTTAGCTCTAAACTTACTGATAGTCAACTTGAAAAGCTACTTGTTGTACTTAAAACTCACAAAAAGGCTATTGGTTATACACTTGATGATCTAACGGGAATAAGTCCTGATTTTTGCATGCTTAGAATTCATCTAGAAGAAGGCCATAAGCCTTGTATACAGGGACAAAGGAGACTCAACCCTAACATGTAGGAAGTGGTGAAGAAAGAGGTTCTCAAACTTCTTGATGCAGGTATCATTTATGCTATGCCAGATTCTCAATGGGTAAGTCCAGTGTAGGTAGTCCCTAAGAAGGGAGGAACAATTGTTGTGCGTAATGATAAAAATGAACTAATCCCTACTAGAGTTGTTACAGGTTGGCGAATGTGCATTGATTACCGGAAATTAAATGTTGCCACCAAAAAGGATCATTTCCCTCTCCCCTTTATTGATCAAATGTTAGAAAGGCTAGCAACTAATAAATATTTTTGCTATCTAGATGGTTACTCTAGGTTCTTTCAAATACCTGTCCATCCTGATGATCAATCAAAAACTACATTTACATGTCCTTATGGCACTTATACTTACCGTAGAATGCCCTTTGGTCTATGTAATGCACCTGCTACCTTTCAAAGATGTATGATGGCTATATTTTTAGAGTTCATAAAGTCTAGCATGGAAGTCTTCATGGATGATTTTAGTGTCTACGGTACTGATTTTGATTCATGTTTGGCTAACTTGACTAAAGTGCTTAAAAGATGTGAACAGGTGAATTTGGTCCTCAATTGGGAGAAATGTCACTTTATGGTGACGGAAGGAATTGTCCTAGGACATCTAGTCTCTGAAAGAGGTATTGAAGTAGATAAAGCTAAAATTCAAGTTCTTGAACAATTACCTCCACCAGTAAGTGTAAAAGGTATTAGAAGCTTTCTAGGTCATGCAGGGTTTTACCGTAGATTTATCAATGATTTTTCTAAAATTGCTAAACCCTTGACTCAACTGCTATTAAAAGATGCCGATTTTAAATTCACTGATGAATGCCTTGAATCTTTTAATTTGATCAAACAAGCACTAATCTCAGCACCAATTAATTAATCACCCGATTGGGAATTACCTTTTGAAATTATGTGTGATGCTAGTGACTATTTTGTAGGTGTCGTGTTAGGTCAGAGGAAAGATAAGATTTTGCATGCTATCTACAATGCTAGTAAGACTTTAGATCCAGCTCAAATTAACTATGCCACAACTGAAAAAGAACTGCTTGCTATGGTGTATGCTCTCAGTAAATTTTGTTCTTATCTTGTAGGTTCGAAAGTTATTATTTACATTAACCATGCAGCTTTAAAGTACTTACTTGGAAAGAAAGAAGCAAAACCGAGGCTTATTAAGTGGATTTTGATCCTTCAGGAGTTTGATCTAGAAATACGTGACAAGAAAGGTGTAGAGAATGTGGTTGCAGACCACCTATCTAGAATTCGATATGAAAATGGGGAGATTTCAACTCCTATTGATGACTCTTTTCCTGATGATCATCTTCTAGCTGTGATTTCTAATACTCCGTGGTTTGCTGATTATGCTAATTATGTAGTTGGAGGAGTTCTGCCTCCCGATCTTACTTATCAGCAACGGAAAAAGTTTTTACATGATGTTATACGTTATTTTTGGGATGACCCTAACTTGTTTTGTGAGTGTGCAAATGGCTTATATCGCAGGTGTGTACCAGATTGGGATGTCTATGAAGTTCTGCACCATTGCCACTCATCACCCTATGGAGGACATGCTGGACACGCCAAAAAAATGTTTAAGGTACTGCAATCCGGTTTCTATTGGCCTATGATACTCAAGGATGCTAGAGACTTATTCATGTCTTGTGATTCGTGCCAATGGACATGTAATATCTCAAAAAGGCATGAAAGGCCTCAAACAGGTATTTTAGAAGTTGAAATTTTCGATGTTTGGGGTATTGATTATATGGGTCCATTCCCTTCTTCTAACGGTAATCGTTTTATATTGGTCGCTGTGGATTATGTTTCCAAATGGGTGGAAGCAATTGCTTCTCCCCATAGTGATGCTAACACCGTTCTAAGAATGTTTAAGCAGGTTATTTTTCCTAGGTTCGGAGTCCCTAGAGCTATCATCAGTGATGGGGGAACGCACTTTCATGAGAAAATGTTAGATAAGCTGCTTGAGAAATACAATGTTTACCATAGGACAGGATTGGCATATCACCCACAAACCAGTGGTCAAGTCGAGGTTTCAAACCGAGAAATCAAGTCCATTCTAGAGAAGACGTTTGCGAAATCGAGAAAGGATTGGAGTAGCAAGCTTCATGATGCTTTATGGGCGTGTAGAACAACGTTTAAAACTCCAATTGGCACTTCTCCATATAGATTGGTTTATGGAAAAGCGTGCCATCTTCCAGTAGAACTTGAATACAAAGCTTATTGGGCAATCAAGGAATTAAACATGGATGCTAAGCTTGCGGGTGAAAAACGGTTGCTACATTTGAATGAATTAGATGAATTTCGGCTAGGAGCATATGATAGTGCCAAAATCTACAAAGAAAAGACGAAAAGATGGCACAACAAACGAATCATGAAAAGGGAGTTTCAAGTTGGTGATAAGGTTCTATTGTTTAACTCAAGACTTCGATTATTCCTTGGAAAGCTGAAATCTAGATGGAGTGGCCCCTTTACAGTGATAAATGTTAGCAAATTTGGCTATGTTGACGTTCAAAGTGAAAATGGTGAAATATTCAAGGTTAACGGTCAAAGGTTGAAGCCATACTATGAAGGAGATGTCATCGGTTTGGTTGAAGTCATCCAACTCGATGATCCTAAGACGCCTTGATCACTAATGCAGCCATGGTCAAGCTAGTGACCCTAAAAGAGCGCTCCTCGGGAGGCAACCCGAGCTTTCTATCCCTTCTTTTCTCTTTTTGCGTGTTTTTGCGTGTTTTTGTGTGTTTTCGTAGTTTAGTTTAGCTTAGTTTAGCTTTTGTTTTGATTTTGTGAAGCCTAGCCAAGGGTCTACGTGTTTCATGCTTAATTGGGGTAATTAAGGAGATTTTAAGAGTTAAAACGTGCTTAGATATTGATTAATAATAATAATAATTTATAATATATTTCATTAATTAGGGAGAAAGAGAGAAAAATTAGCGAAAAAGTGCCCCAGAGACGACCTGCGGGCGCAGTGAACAAAACACCCATTCTTCTATGCGCCCACATTATAGATTAGAGAGTTTGTAAAACTCAGCAGACCATACCTGCGGGCGCAACGTACAAGCCCCATTTTCTCTATACGGGCGCAGCAAGCCCCTGCAGTCATCCACTTGTCTTTTTTTTTTTTTTTTTTTTTTTTTTTTTTT
>PYUH01000084.1:0-125362 GCA_016808085.1 Suaeda aralocaspica | reverse complement strand
TTTTTTTTTTTTTTTTTTTTTTTTTTTTTTTCTGTTTTTCCTCGCGTGGCCTTATAATCTTCCCCGTTTTTTTTGTTTCGCCCCCCTATTATTATTACTCTTATATTATTATTATTATTATTATTATTATTATTATTATTATTATTATTATTATTATTATTATTATTATTATTATTATTATTATTATTATTATATCTTTCTATCATTAATATTATTCTTATTTTCATCTTTTAATCTCCTAAACTCCCAATCTATCTTCTTCCTCCTCTCTCACACCATTAAAACCCCAAAAACCTTCAACTTCAAATCAACATACCTCACTCCATACTACTCCAAATCAGTTCAAATTTTAACACAACACTCCTCTCACTACTCTAAACAGCATCTTGGAGTTAAAATTTGGAAAAAAGTCATGAATTGTAACACCTAGGGTTTGAAAATTCGAACTAATTTTGGGCTTGATTTTTGGGTTGCTTCTTCGGTTTTCTTCAAACTTCTTGCTCTATTATCATTTACTAAGGTATAACTTCCTTTTTATCCAATTTTTATGAAGTTTTAGGAAGTTTTCATGAATTTTCAATTTTTGGGTATTTTTAATACGAATTTAATTGCTCATTCTAAACTTGATTGTTGTTGGTCATGAGTGCTTAATAGCTATTTTTATGCTTCATTATCATGTTTAGAGTTGTTAATTATAAGTAATTGGAAGTTTTTGTGCTATATTGTTGAGTAAGATTTCCATGAAAATTTTGATGATTGTTCATGAAATTGTTGATAATTAAGAGTGTTAACTAGTTAAATTCATGCTTAAAGTCTTTAGAATGCTTAAATTCATGCTTTGGATTACTTCATTGCTTACTTAGAATTCTAACTTTGCTCATGAATTTTCATTAGCAGCTTTCATATTGAAATTTATGCTTATAAATTGGTTAGTAGTTGCTACTTATCTTAACTAGTCATTTCTACTTGCTCTTAAAGTCTCATTGAAGTTGTTTGGATGATTTTAAGACATTAATTGTTCAATGGTTGGATTCATATTATGGTGGAAGTTGGTTTTTGGTGTTTCACTTGATGTTCTTTTGTGAATATGAGCTTGGAAATGTTGGTTTTGGAGGCATAGTATGCACGTAATGCTTAAGTTTGAATGTTTTTGGTTGCACTCTTGGCTTTAGTTGATTATAACTTTGTAGTTCTCATTGAGTTAGTTGCATTTACAAACGGGTCATGCCAAAATTTCCGCAAAATCTTGCTTGTAACTTTGATTGTATGATGACTACAATGCCTTGATTGTTTTCTTTGATCATGCTTTCACATTCCATGATTCTTTATGCTTTCATGATTGGCATGATTTTGGTTCCGAGACTTGCTTCAATAGAATGCTAATTCCTGTTTTTCCTGCATATGTTTTGTAGGATCATGAGGAAATTAATTGGCAAATTAGTTGGCGGAGGCCCCAAGAAGTCTTAGAAAACCGGGGCATCCTCTTCCGCTTCCAAGGGAAAGCAACCATCATCCTCTAGAACACCACCTCAAAACTGTCAAGAAAGGCAGAAACATTATGAAAAGCTTTCCAAAAGAACAATCAGATCCACACGGTTCTTCCACAAAGAAACATGTGACAAGCTTTGTATTACCGATCAAGTGATGAGAATGGCCTACCGGATTGGATGGGGAAACTGGATCAATGTTACCATGCCCGGTCCTGATGGAAAAACCCAACAGCTCCTACACACATATCGAGAGCTCACCCTAGAGTTCCTATCCAGTTACCACTTCCATGTTACCTTGGAGACTCCTAATGTTGAAAGAAAGACACACATCAGCTTCACCATCTTCGGACAACACTATGAGATGGATGTTGATGAATTAAATGAGAGGTTTCTATGGAACCCCGAAAGAGCAGTATGGTCTACAACTGAGCATAAGTGGGGACCGTATTTTGAGGGAGCTTGGTGGGAGAGAATTACTGATGTCAGTTCCACCTTCACTTCTACCACTGCCAAAGCATCGGAGGTCCAGCATCCTGCCCTTCGGTACTTCCTGAGGTTTGTGGTTTACTGCCTATTTTCTAGAGGAGAGTTAGGTCAAGTCTACCCTGATGAGATCAAATTATTGTGGATGGTGACAGAGGGATATGCCAGACAACCTCTCCATTATAACTTCAGGTTTTTTCTAGCTCACCGGTTTGCTGAAATTGCAGAGGGGATTAACTAACACCGGCACTATCTACATAGGTGGCATGATCACATGGTTGGCCCATACTCTAGGTCATACTGAGCAGATCCACCAGCTAAACCCGGTCGAGGAAAACCCCTACCTTGACACGACTGCCCTGAGAGCTGCTAACTTCCTTAGACATTATCAGGGAGGGCACAGAGAGAGGTTTGTTTGGTGCGTTCGGGAAATCTCATGGTGTTATCTGCCTAATGCCTATGTTAGTCTCACCTACCAGGAGCATGCAGACGGCCAGAACCCTTGGAGGATCCCACCTGACAATATCCCACTACAGGAGAGGGCAGATTCAAAGAAGAGGGTCGTGTAGATGGTCAACCTGATCCAGCAAGCAGGCGGCCAGCCCCAACATCCACCACCTCCACTACGACATAGCAATGCCGGTCACTCCTCCTCCACATTCGACATGACTCCCCTGATGAACCGATTTGATGACATTCATCTCTATAACCAGCAGCAGTTCGACAGGATAGATCATTCACTTAGAGGACTCCCTTCTGATGTTGACTTGCTACCTAAAGTCAAGTGGAGGGAGCACACGAGCAATGTTACAGCTGGGACGGTTCAGGGATTCCCGAACCATCCTAACTGGCCACCTACATATGATCCTAGCACCAAGCCTACCACTTATCCCTATCAGTCGTTCTATGACCAGTACTATCCTAGGTACTGGGGACCCGGTCAATAGAGCTCGGCTTAAGCTCCTTCCTATGTTTTGCATGGTTATTTGTCCCGGGACGGGACAAAATTTGGTTTGGGGGGAGGATTTATTTATTTTTGTATATTTTTGCTTAGTTTTTTTTATTTTTATTTTTGCTTAGTTTTCTTTTATTTTCTTTTTCTTTTTCCTCTTATTTTTACCTTTTTCTTTGGAGATTGGTTTGTTTCTTTTCCTTTTCAGGATTTATTTCAAGCGGGATGTATTATTGATTCAGTACTTAGTTGGACTCCTGTTAGGAATTGATACTGGTTTGGTAAGATCATTCCAACCTCTCTTTTGTTTTGTGTGCTTAGTTAGTTTTAATTGCTTTCTTAGTTTAGTTTTATTGCTTTCTTAGGACTGTTGCATGGTTTGTACCATTCGTTAGGAATGGGAGTTTACATGTGACCAAAAAGATTCTACTGTTTTCTTAGGTTTAATTTTAGAGAGATTTGGCTTAATGGATTATTCGTGTCTCGGTTGAGTTTTATTGTTGGAATTGATTACTTCTGTACCCCTTGTGTTTATTTTGAAAACTTTATGACTCTTGACTGCGGATGGATCCACATGTGTGATTTGTTGGCTATGACTTGAATTTGATTGCTTGATTTCCTTTTATTGGTCAACTCTTCTCAACTTTGCTTGGGTCTTGGACTTGAACTGTGTTAACGGGAGGATTTGAGCCACTTTAGAATATAATTTCATTCATATTTTCTTTTCATGTGTGCTTAGTTCCTGGTGCAATTATGATCTTGGGTTTGACTTTGGATTCTAGTAGCTTTAATTGTGGATTTTGTGTATGTTGCGCATGATAAAAGGCCTTCATTTTTTCTTTTGAGCTTCAGATTTTCATTTCCCACATTTATATTTTCCCTTGATCCCATGTTTTGAGCTTTTATCCCTTTCATTTGTTTTTTTAGCCACATTACAAGCCTATTAGCCCTGTTACATAATGCATTATATGCCCAAACTTGGTTTGGGGGAGTTGAAGTAGTTGTGGTGTTGTTAAAATAAAGTTTTGAAGGGTGTTATGGAGGATTGATGGTGAAATAGTTGGAAATGTTATTGTTGAAAGTTAAATTATAAAGTTTCACATATAAGGCTCTGTATACCAATGTCTAGACTGTTGTAGTTAATTAAAAAGTCATATTTTATTCATGGCCTAGTTATGTATGTGTGATGAATATGTTTATGGTTTATTTAATTTTAAGCAAAAACAAATCATTAAGAGTCGTGAAACTATGATCTATTATGCATGAAAAATAAAGAGAAAAATTTATGAAATCATAATAAAGTTGAAAAAAAAGAGATGAAATAAAGAAAGAAGTTTAAAGTTTGTGAAGTAGTGGTTGATGATTGAATTATGAGATTTATGGTGTTGATTTGAAAAATAAAGAAAAGTTTGGTTTGATTTGGTTGAATTGGATGTTGGAGTATGTTGAAGATTTTCCTTGATTTTATATGCGTATACCCCGCATTCCACCACATTATCCCAAATTTTTTTCCTACCCATCACCTTAGCCACGTTACAAGCTTATTAAAGTCCTTTTTGATCTTCGTGCACATGCTATGATTATTGTGAAGTGAATCTTTTGTCAAGGTCGTAGAGTACTAATTGCATTTCAAGTCGACATTTAGGATGAGTGGATACCCTTAAACACTTGCATGAGGTGTGAGATGTGGGTTTCGGGTTCTTAAAATTGCATTTAAACACATTTTGCATTGCATTCCATATTTGGTTGGGAGGTGAGGGTTAGAGCTTCATTGTTATAGCTCAACATTAAGTGTGTGGAGTGACAACCCGTGAGCTACTCTAGTCATCGATTCATTACACTTGCTTGGTTGGTTTTATTTGACCAGTATTTAGGAAGGACGATAATTGGGTGCTAGATTGGTTGGCTTTGATCCATGTGTCTTCGGATGTTCTCTTGAGTTATGATGCTTATTTTGTTCTTATGAGGTGTAGTTAATTTCATTGTGTTTTGCTCGAGATGAGCAATGGTTTGGTTTGGGGGAATTTGAAATAAATATTTTATGTTGTGTTTTTCCCTCATTTTCGATTGATTCTTGTACTAAATAGTTAAGGTTGTGGCTTTATTTAGAATAAATATCGTCTTTCGATGTTAAGTTATGTTTTGGATCGGTATTAGCGTCTTTAGTTGACTTTTAAAGCCTTTTTCGGTAATTTTATACTCTTTCGGTTATTACACGTGGGTTTCGGTTTTGTTTTATAGTTATAGGAGCATAATAGAGAGTTATGAAGTCATTGGAAGCTAAATTGAGTCAAAAAGCACTTGCCTCGAGATGCGTGCCAAGCCACGAAAAGTCACAAACGAGATTCGAAGAATCGAGCGAAGAAATAAGCAAGATCGTTAAATTGTGGATCATTGTTGTTCATGCGGGCGCATCCCTTTAATCATCATTTGATCTATGCGCCCGCAACATAGATCAGCAGCTCCAGAACTCGCAAATTACGAAGGCCGCGGGCGCAAGGAAAAAGCTGCATTTCTTCTATGCGGGCGCAGGTGATGGGTTTTTGTGCCCGATTGATTTTTCCGTGCGGTTTTTGCTCGTGGGTTTTATTTTAATTAAACCATATTCCTATATATACTCTATGTAAAGGGGGCACGACCCTAACTAGTTTTTATCATATTTTTAGACCTAGGTATCCAAAATCCATTATTCTCTATAGAATTTTATGATTGATTACTTTGTTCAACAATTCAAGCTTTCAATTAATGCAAACTCATCAATATTTTGGTAATTTCTTTCCGTATGCTTTTCAATTCCCTTAATTTCATGAATCTCTTTAGTTTCTTAGTTTTTAGTTTAGATTAATTAGTTTTGCTATTTTGATTCTTAATTTAGTTTTATTAGTAATTAATTTAGTTTCAATTCTAGTTTTAATTAGTTTTTGTTTATGATCATGTTATTTAATTTTGATTTTGTTTTTGTTCCCTTAATTATGAGTGAGTAGTCGTTTTCTCTGGGTTAAGGGATCTATGATCATGGTATAAATTTAATTTATGTTCTCTAATTAGTTCTTGGCTTTTAATTGAATTCTTATTATTGAATTCTATCGATTGCAATTAAATTGTGGCCAGATTTAGTTGTAAGTTAGGTTATTGTCGAAATCGAGGCCGAGAGGTAAGATTACCACAATTAGACCACTGAATAATAGGCAAAAACGAATTTATGCGAGCGAGAGCCGGTAAAGGAGTTTTGAGGGAGTCTAAGTTCGAGAGAATTAGTGAGCCCTAGTTCAATGAATGTCAATGAATTGATTAGTGAGTGTTAATTGAGTTTGTTGATTGATCATAGTGAACCGATAGCCCTAGGTTTCCATTAATAGAGTTTAATTAATAATTTCCCGTTATTTCTTTAGTTTTAGCAATCATTTACCGAAATCTCCACCAAGGCCCCTTACACACTTTAGGCTTTTTAGAATTAGTGGAGTTTAATAGCCTCGTTGAGGATTCGATTCCTACTTCCCTAGCTATATTAGTTAGAGTTGTGCGGTTATTTTTGAGAGGTGCGCGATAGCCTGTTCAACTCGCCACTTCTCCGGACTCGTTGTGCACTGCCCCTGCACCGCCGACAGCCACCTCGCCGGCCACCACTTTCTTCCTCCTCTTCTTGGTATTTATTTTGAATCTCTCACAAAAAAAAAAAAAAACAAAAAGAACTTTTTCTTCGTATTTTCTTTTTAATTCAATCTTGCATAAATTCATGTTCATAATTTAGTTTAAGCATGTTTTATTATTTTAATATTAATATTAAGTGGACATGGATGAAGATGTTGAGGAGGATTTGAAGGATGATGTGGAAGATGATATTGAAGAAATCCTGAGTTCATACCTGAGAAATATGTGATGTCAAGGGACAAGCAAGATAATGTTAACGTTTGAAACTCTTTGTTAGGAACACGAGTTTAGTTTAAACTTATGCTGTCTAATATTGTTGATGTTTTCGATATTGGAACTCTTAGATTGTTATTTTCTTTAAGAATAAGTGGCAGTTAGCCATAAGAAACTTTTAGAAAAATAAGCATTTAAGAACCATTATGAAAATATATGAATAAATTAGTCAGTTTTTTTTACAGGAATGATGTCTCAAGTAGAGAAAAACCAAGGAATTTTTTTTTACTATGTGCTTTTTATTTTTTTACTTGAATGGTTGTGTAAACAATCAAAACTAAGTGAATCATTCGCCCTAAAAGAATAGGAATTTCTTTTATGTAACGAATTGAGAAGGTGCTTTCATGCTGTATTGTAAGTTTTCTAACTTAAAGTTGCACACAGTTGAATATAAAGGTCTTTTCCCTCTACAAGAGAAATAGGATGGCTGAGCGTAACAACAATCAGCTGTGGACCCGGGGCATTGGGGGCCCACGTGCCCTTTTTACGGACACTGGATGTCGTGTTAGTTTAATTGCATAGTGTGAGTATGCTTTGGCTTAGGGAGTGAGTCTAGAATCTCAAAACCCAAGTAGAGAAGTCACCACCGTCCTCCTTTCGGGAGCTAACGAAACCCCATTAGGTCATAGCCCAAGGGCAAAATGACAGCCAAGGATAAGAAGGTCTCATATCTCTGGATTCGGGGACGAGGGTAAGGACAACAATAGGTCACAATTTCCCCCCAAGTATAGCGGCCTCTACATGTTATCATGTGTAATTTCACCATCATAATATCGTTATCACATTCATATTTCCGATTTAGACCTACAAACACGTATGTAAATAAGGCTAGGCGGGTTTTAGTTAATTCACACATAATTTCCAGTTTATCATGCATGGGTGATCGCTTTAGGATCTAAGTTGATTTTAATCTGAAATTAGTTGAAACATGCTTTGAGGTCTTTTTAGCTAAACATCAATTCCACGTGGTTGAAAGCATTAAACATTTAGCATGAATCACATAAAACCTAAAGCAAGGTTTCTACTTAAGATTGATTTTATTTTAAGGTCATCAGTTAGTCAAGATTACGTGATTTAATCATAACAAGTCGATTATCTAATAAAGCTTTAAAATCACATATTGATAAGTGTATTTTATTCATGTATTTTACCCCTTTTCTAGTTTATTTTGACTCTAACCTATGCACTTTGGAGCTATTTTGGCTAACATTTGGTTTTATGGAGTTGTTTGTGCTTGTTAGTGACTTTTTGCAGGATTTCGGTGTTTTTGCATTGATTACGAGGGAATCATTTGGGTTACAACTACCTATTAGAAGCCAATTGGTTAGAAGACGAGCTGGCTTGACTTAGGCAAAGAAGGCATTTCGCTCGGGCAGTCGAGCGGATTTTGCCCGGGCGGTCCGGCGGAATTTACTTAGCATTTTTAAGAAGATGGGTACGAAAACAGTGATAGTGCCCGATCAGGCGAATTTTTCCCGGTTAGTCGGGCGGATTGCTTGGAGGGGCCATTCTCACTCATTTCATGCGCCCGGTTTGGCAGCTCTCGCCAGGTCGGTCGGGCGGTTTGTCGGGAGCCCGTTTTCTCCCTTTTAGCTCGGGTCTTGTACCTTTTTGTATAAATAGATATTGTTTTAGGTCATTTACACACTACATTAGACTAGACTTTATTTTCTCCTAAGGGTTTTCATTCAGTTTCGCTAGAAAGTTACTTTGTCAAAACTTAATCATTCAATCAATACAATCTCAATTTCAGGTTCTACTTTAATTCCTTTGTTGTTTTTATTAGTTTGATTATGTTTCTTAGTTATAGTTGTTAGTAGTAGTTTATTTCTAGATCTTGTTTTTGCCCTAGTTTATGTTTTGGGTTATTTTGTTCATGTTAACTAGTTTAATTGCTCTAGTCATGTTTTTGATTTTAGTTCTTATTGTTATTTTATTTTATTTTATGTGATTTTAATCGTGCGTGAGTAGTTCCCTTTCTAGGATTAGTGGATTTATGGATCTTTCCAGATGTTTTATTCATAATTGTTAGTTTGATTCTCGATGTTCCTGAATTCCTATTGTCAATTTAAATTACTTTCGGTTAAATACTAACCAGGTTTAGTTGTTAGTTTGATATTGTCGAATCAATGCCAAGAGGTAAGATTACCACAATTAGATCACAGGGACAATAGGCAAAACGAGTCTAAGTGAGCGAAAGCTATTAGAGGAGTTTTGAAGGAGACTAGATTCGAGAGAATTAGTGAACATTAGTTCAGGAAGTCAATAATCGGTTAATTAATTGTGTTGTAATTCATTGGTTGATCTGTGGTGTACCGATGTCATAGGCTTAGTTACTGTAATATTTATTGTGTTTAATTCCTTTCCTAGCAGTCATTAGTTTGTTAGTCAAAACCCAATTCAAAGGCCCCTTACGGCAGAATAGCTTTTTAGAGTTAGTAGAATTACGTGCTTCCCTGTGGATTCGACCCCTACTACGCTATCTACATTAGTTAGAGTTGTAGGTTATTTTTCATAGGTATACGACTGTCCCTACCAAATTTTGGCGCCGTTGCCAGGGAGGCAATTGTTTAATTTCTACTAATCGGGTTATTTTGTCTTATTTTTGTTTTGTCTCAAGGAACCTGTTGTTCTTTGAGACAGTTCTTACGGATATCTGGAGTTTCAGTTTGTGTGTAGGTACTAGCTAGGTTTGCATGCTGATTTGGATTGATCCTGAACCAGAACGGTCATTGCATAAGCGGAGTCGTAGGAGGAAGTGGAGATTGCGGAGAGTTATTCTTTCTGAAAGGATACTATCGAAAGTGTCACAACTCTTTTCTGATTTGAGCATTTCTAAGAATTCTAATAGGGAAGAGATAGCAGAGTCACATATTAACGAAAACAACATACCGAATAATGATGCACAGTCGCCACCACCGCTGCCGCCGCAATTACGATCGTTGATGGATTATTCCCAGCCTAGTTCTGCAACAGTTGGAGGTGGTTATCGGTTCCCTGATATTGAGGCTCTAAATTTTGAACTGAAGCCAGCTCTGGTGAATATGGTGGAAAGGAATCAGTTTGCAGGAACTTTAATGGATGATTAGATGTTGCATTTGATAACTTCCTGCAGTATTGTGGTATGATCAAGCAAGCTGGGGTCTCTCAGGACTTCATTAGAAGGATGATGTTCCCGTTCTCTTTGAAAGACAAGGCTCGTACTTAGTTGAACATTCTTAATATGGATAACATCAACAGTTGGGAAGAGTTGGCTCTTGCATTTCAATGGAAATATTACCCTCTAGAGCGAGCTGCAACCCTTTGAAGTAAGATCACGAATTTCAACCAGGAGTCATATGAGACATTGTATAAAGCATGGGAGAGGTTCAAGGATCGATTGAGATTGTGCCCACATCACGGTCTTGAGAAGTGGTTCCTGGTCCAATCATTATATAACGGTTTAGGGAATGAGACTCGAACATTGTTAGATTCAGCTGCCAGTGGTCGATTCATGAACCAAGAGGTTAATGCTGCATATGAGTTGATCGAAGAAATTGCTATTCATAATTCACAGTTTGGAAATCCCAGGGGACATTCGAAGAAAGATGGAAAGCATGTGGTTGATGATAAATACGAAAGTTTAGCTTCACAGATCAATGCCATAAGCTAGAAGCTCGACAAGATTAGTACTACAGCTCCTCCACCATCACCTGTAGCTGCGATGGCTGCACTCTCGAGATGTACTAAGCCTTTTAGCGAATCCTGTAGTTCATTCAATCACAGTTCCCAATCATATCATAGTTCGGTAGAGCAAGTGTGTGCCTTCCAAGCCTACAAGAACAATCCGTTCTCTAATACATACAATCTAGGGTTGAAGGATCATCCATACTTTTCCTACAAGAACAAAAATAATGTGTAGAACCCACAACAAACTATACCACCTCAGCAGGTTCACCAGCAGATGCAACAATTTGCACCACCACACCCACCAAGTTTCAGTAGACCACCATTGCCAGCACCACCAGCTCAACCTAGTGGTGAAATTTCAGACTTGAAGAATATGATGCTGCAGATGCAGAAGAATATG
This sequence comes from Suaeda aralocaspica, assembly GCA_016808085.1. Lineage (NCBI taxonomy): Eukaryota > Viridiplantae > Streptophyta > Magnoliopsida > Caryophyllales > Amaranthaceae > Suaeda > Suaeda aralocaspica. The sequence goes on along the minus strand of PYUH01000084.1, from coordinate 114,444 downwards.
GAGGCAATGAAGGCTCACAATAAGCAACTAGAAACCCAGCTAGCTCAGATTGCACAGTCCACAGCTCCGCGGCAGTAGGGTCAACTACCTCCTCAACCAAATCCACCAGCTCAGAGAGAAAATTGCAACTCCATCACTACCAGAATAGGAACCCACTATGAAGGTCCTAAGATGCCCACTATTGATGCTGCTTCAGAGATAGGAGTGCAGACTGTCAAGACCAGCAATGTGGTGATTGAGGAGATCGCAGAGCCTACAACTTCTAAGGAGAAAGATGCCACGGAGAAGAGAGCTCCGGTAGCTGACAAGCCAAGTGATACATTGACACCTCCCAAGGTTCCACTACCCTTCCCGCACAGGGTAGATAGGAGTAAGAATGACAATCACTTACGTAAGTTTCTCGATATTGTTAAAAATTTGCTGGTTACTGTGCCTTTTACTGATTTATTTACGCAGGTACCTTCATACACTAAATTTTTGAAAGATATATTGAGTAGGAAGCGTGAATCGAGTTCAGTGGAGACTGTTGCTTTAACTGAAGAATATAGTGATATTTTTTGCAGAATAATTCTCCACCTAAACTCAAGGATCCCGGAAGTTTTTCGATACCTTGTAACATTGGTCCACTTTTTATTGATAAGGCTTTATGTGATTTAGGGGCGAGTATTAGTGTTATGCCGTTGTCTATCTGTAAGAAATTAGATATGAGTTCTTTAAAGTTTGCTAACATTACCTTGCAAATGGCGGATAGAACTGTGAAATACCCAAAAGGTACTTTGGAAAATGTCCCGGTAATAGTTGGGAAGTTTTTCATTCCAATTGATTTTGTAGTGTTAGATATGGAGGAGGATGCACACGTCCCTATTATTCTTGGTAGGCCATTCTTAAATACTGCTGGAGCTATTATTGATGTAAAGAATGGAAGTTTGACCCTTTCTGTAGGTGATGACAAGGTTACCTTTAACTTTGATAGTGCATTAATAAATCCTATGTTTAAACAATCCTGTTATATACTTAATATTATTCAAGAGATTTTTTATGATGACTTGCCTCGATCCCTTAAAAAGGATCTTCTGGAGGCTATTTTGTGTTTGGATGTGATTTCAGGTGAAGGCAATAGGGAATTAGATGAGTTGATTCAGGACCTTTCAAGAGTGGAATAAAATCCAGGCAGCAATTATCAGTTCTTGAAGTTTCCCCAGGATGTTTGTTCGGTAAAGGAGGTAACCCAACCTGAGACGAAACCTCTTCCCTCTAATTTGAAATATGCATTTCTAGATGAAAAAGAGCTATATCCTGTTATTGTTAGTGCTTCACTTATTGGTAGTCAACATGATAAATTGCTATGTGTGCTTAAATGTCATAAAAGGCTATTGGTTACACTATAGATGACCTAACTGGTATTAGTCCTAATTTTTGCATGCATCGTATTCATTTAGAGGATTGTCATAAGCCATGCATAAAGGGTCAGCGTCGTTTGAATCCTAACATGCAGGAAGCTGTTAAGAAAGAGGTCATTAAATTACTTGATGGTGGTATCATTTATTCTATTCCTGATTCTAAATGGGTCAGTCCAGTTCAGGTAGTCCCTAAGAAAGGTGGGACCACTGTTGTTCGAAATGATAAAATTGAATTGATTCCCACTAGAGTTGTTACAGGTTGGCGTGTATGTATTGATTACAGGAAATTGAATATTGCTACTAAAAGGGACCACTTTCCCCTCCCCTTCATTGATCAAATGTTAGAAAGGCTAGCCAGGTATAAGTATTTTTGTTATTTAGATGGTTATTCGGGATTCTTTTAAATCCCCATTCATCCATATGATAGAGAAAAAAACTACTTTTACATGTCTTTATGGTACTTTTGCATATCGTAGAATGCCCTTTGGTTTTTGTAATGCCCCTGCTACCTTTCAACGTTGCATGATGAGTATATTTTCTGACTACATTGAATCAATTATGGAAGTTTTTATGGACGATTTTAGTGTCTATGCAACTTCATTTGATGCTTGTTTAGAAAATATAACAAAAGTGCTCATGAGATGTGAAGAGGTGAATGTAGTGCTGAATTGGGAAAAGTAACATTTTATGGTCACTGAAAGTGTTGTGCTTGGACATCTAATCTCTGAACGAGTTATTGAGGTCGATAAAGCAAAGATCCAGGTAATAGAGCAACTTCCCCCTCCTGTGAATGTCAAAGGGGTAAGAAGCTTTTTGGGTCATGCGGGTTTTTATCTCAGGTTTGTTAAAGATTTTTCTATAATTGCGAAACCACTAACCCAATTACTTTTGAAGGATACAGATTTTGATTTTATTGATGAGTGTGCTGCGTCTTTTAACAGGATTAAACATGCACTTATTTCTGCACCTATCATCCAATCTCCTAATTGGGACCTCCCGTTTGAGATCATGTGTGATGCCAGTGACTGTGCAGTTGGAGCAATGCTAGGCCAATGGAAGGAAAAGGTTCTCCATGCAATCTATTATGCCAGCAAGACACTTGATCCAGCTCAGGTGAATTATGCCACTACTAAAAAGGATTTGCTAGCGATTATATATGCACTTGACAAGTTCAAATCATAACTACTAGGCTCGAAAGTATTGTTCACACCGACCATGCTGCTCTTAAGTACCTCCTAGCCAAGAAGGAAGCAAAGCTAAGGTTGATCAGATGGATTCTATTTCTGCAAGAGTTTGATCTCGAGATTCGTGATAAGAAGGGAGCAGAAAATGTAGTAGCTGATCATCTTTCCAAAATTCGATTTGAAGATGCAGAGCTCGTGCCGATTGATGATTCCTTCCCCGATGATCACTTACTTTCAGTTGTAGTTAAATCACCATGGTTCGTTGATTTTGCTAATTATATTGTAGGTGGTATCTTGCCTCCTAATCTTTCATCGCAGCAGAAGAAGCGATTCCTTCATGACATCAGACGGTATTTTTGGGATGAGCCGAATTTATTTTGGGAATGTGCTGATGGCCTATACCGTTGATGTGTTCCTGATTTGGAGTTTTATGGGATTCTTAGCCATTGCCATTCATCACCTTATAGAGGACATGCAAGCCCTTCGAAGACCATGTTTAAGGTATTGCAGGCTGGTTTTTATTGGCCCACTTTACTTAAGGATGCCAGAGATTTTGTCATGTCTTGTGATTCGTGACAACGAACAGGTAATATTTCCAAAAGGCATGAAATGCCTCAAACAGGTATCTTAGAAGTCGAAATTTTTGATGTTTAGGGTATTGATTATATGGGTCCCTTCCCTTCTTCTAATGGCAATCGTTACATATTAGTTGCTGTGGATTATGTTTCTAAGTGGGTGGAAGAAATTGCTACCCCCCATTGTGATTCTAACACCGTTTTGAGACTGTTTAAGCAGGTCATCTTTCGTAGGTTCGGAGTCCCTAGAGATATCATCAGTGATGGGGGAACGTATTTCCACGAGAAGAGGTTAGATAAGCTGCTAAAGAAGTGTGGTGTCTACTACAGAACGGGATTGGCATATCATCCACAAACCAGCGGTCAAGTGGAGGTTTTGAATTGAAAAATCAAAGCCATCTTAGAGAAGACAGTTGCAAAATGAAGGAAATATTAGAGTAGCAAGCTTCATGATGCATTATGGGCATATAGAATGGCATTTAAGACACCTATTGGTACATCTCCATATCGATTAGTGTATGGGAAGGCGTGCCATTTACCGGTCGAGTTAGAATACAAGGCTTACTGGGCGGTAAAGGAGCTTAATATGGATGCCAAGCCTGCTGGTGGGAAGCGATTACTTCAGTTGAATGAGCTAGAAGAGTTTCGATTGGGAGCCTATGATAGTGCTAAGATTTACAAGGAGAAAACTAAGAAATGGCACGATAAGAGAATCATAAGAGAGGAGTTTCAAGTGGGTGACAAGGTCTTATAATTCAACTCTAGATTGAAGCTTTTTCTAGGAAAGTTGAGGTCTAGGTGGAGCGGCCCTTTTATGATTACCATGGTTGTAGACACCTAATTTAGTTCCCCCGTCCCGCGGCAGGACTCTATGATGATTAAAAAAACTCATTTCTCTAGAAGATTGGATAATCGTGTATACTTGGGCATAAAAACAATTCTTGGATATTATAAAATTTCCATTCTTATTTAACGGACCTTTTTATCCCAATGCCTCTTTTATTATTTTAAATAAATGAATAAAATAAAATGATAATAATAATAATAATAAATAAAAATAAAAAAATAAAATTAAAAAAAAATCTTTCAAAAAAACGTAGCACGGTTAATTTAGTCACGCTGACAGCTCAGCGTGACTAAGTTAACAGCGCTACCCTAGTAGCGTTGTAGGGTTTCCTGCGCTACTGGGCCAGCGCGATTCGGCGTACCGCGCTAGCAGCCCAGCGCGATTAGGGTTCCCACGTTGTTATAAAAACCTTCATTTCTCAAAAAAAAAAAACTTGTTTTACTTATTCTCTCCCTCATATTTAATTTGATTATTGCTTTTAAACAACCTTATTTTTTATATTAATTATTTATTATTTATTTGCTATTTATTTTAAAAAAAAGTTGCTACAAATTTTGAAAATATTGAAACAATAATTCGACTGTGCCCAAATTAACACTCGACGACTCCAATCTTCATACGGGAAGTGGTACGTTTCCTGAGAGCCCTAAAAATCAAATTTGTGGATTTGTTGTTGTTGGTTTTCCGAACAATTTATCGCTTTTATCATTTTTTTTTTGTTAAATGGCTTAATTTGAATTAATTTATCACATTAAACTAAGATAATTTTTGGACAAATTGTATCATGCTAGGAACCTTGAATTAATCTTAACGACAATTTGACTAAATTATTAGGTTTTATGTGATTTCACCTTAATAATATTAATTTTGTGTTAGATTGTAAATTATTATTTTGTGGTTCTTTATATAATTTGTGTATAATTGAGAGAAAACTAGTAATGGCCGCCTACGGGCTAATATGACGCACTCCGCCATATTAGTACCTTCACCCCCGAATCCAACCTTTGGTTCGTAAGATCATAACTTGGAGTCATCCCCATGGGATCAAAAGGGTTATTCGTGCAATTTAGATCATCGTCCCGTGTTCGTGTCCCATTCGTAATCAATCTAAATACACGGTTTATGAGTTTGATTCCTAAAACTCATTGGCGACTCCTTAATAGCATCGTTCATATTCGTATATTATTATCTCACTTGAAAAAAGATAATTAAAAAAACAAAAAAAACACCAAAATAGCGTAGCGCGACAGACTTTGTCACGCTAACGTCGCAGCGTCACAAAGCTTGACGCGCTACACCTGCAGCGTGACAAACTTTGTAGCGCTGCATAGTCAGCGCGACAAACTTTGTAGCGCTGCACAGTCAGCGCGACAAACTCTGTCACGCTACCACGCTAGCGTGACTGAAATTCCTGCGCTCCTATTTTTTTGCAAAATACTTCTAAATAAGTCCATTTCACCTTTCCTTAAGCCAAGTTTTTACAAGTCGGATAACCCTCCACAAAATGTTGCCATTTTTCCCCTACTCGGACCCTCAGTCTCAAAATATAGCTCATTACTTATATGCCAAAAATAAAAGGCCAGAAAATTAAAAAAGCGTAGCATCACAGACTTTGTAGCGCTAAATGAAGAGCGCCACAAAATTTTCAGCGCTCCATAGCGTAGCGCAACAAAGTTTGTCACGCTACAGCAGCAGCGCAACTAATTTTCTTGCGCTATGTTATTTGAGGTAAAATTAAGAGCATTTTTACTTTTATCATACCAAATGATGGGATAATTGATTTCTTATTCTTGGAGCACGTTGCATCATAAATATTAAGAGCATTTTCATTTTTGGTTATAAATTAAGAGCTCATTACTCTTATAATTAAAATAAATTAATCAAGAGCATTTTCACTTTTTGATTATTAATTAAGAGCCCATTACTCTTATAATAAACTAATCAAGAGCACTTCTCAATAGTTCATGGAGCATTATACTTCATTCTATAACATCATTTAGAGAATCATTTGCCAAAGCACTTTTGTTTAATAAAATAAAAGCATACTACTCTTACAATGCTTGGAGCATTCTTCAATAACCTGTTATAAAACAAACTTTTTTTTCATATGCTTGAACATTTGTATGACTACATTTAAATAAGTTATAACAAATAATTCTCTAAATCAACATGTAAGCACAAATTCATCTCATATTTCTCAAAATTATCTTAATTAAAGAATGTTTGAGATAGAAGCACTTACATTACAAAAGAAGAAGCACTTAAAGGAAAAAGCAGAGTAGCGCAAGACAATGTGCTACGCTTACACCTCAGCGTCACAAACCCAAACACGCTGCCTCAGTAGCGCGACTAACTCTACCACGCTACAACATGTAGCGCGACTAATTCTACAGCGCCATCACTCAAGCCCAGCAATGAAACCACGCCAATGTCCCTACACAACACTACCATGTATTATCAATTCAACATCAACTTTTATAATTTGAACAACCTTTCAAACACAACAAATGAAGAAACGCTCACTTCGGAGCGTGATAGCAGCAACCGCGCTGAAGGTCTTAGCGCTATTTCTACTGTCACGTTGACGCATCCGCGTAGTTGGCTTTGTGACGCTACAAGACCAGCGCTCTTGACTGTGCTTTGTTGTATTTTCAAATGCTTTGACTTTGTTTTTGATGTTAATCCCTTTTCTCACTCCTTTATCCAAAATACTCAAAAGGAAAAATTCATTGAGTTAAGGTTTGTAATTTTATGACAACGTCATTAGCTTTTGTCAACAATTCTAGTAAATAAGCGAATTTACTCCAAAAAACTAATAAATGAGCGAATTTATTACACTTTGTCAACAATTCTGGTAAATAATCGAATTTACTAAAAATAGTAAGAAATAAGCGAATTTATTACATTTTCTTCAAACACTTTTTTAGTAAATAAGCGAATTTACAAAATAGTAATAAATAAGCGAATTTATTATCTTTTCTTCAAACACCTCTTTGGTAAATAAGTGAATTTACTAAAATAGTAATAAATAAGCAAATTTATTACCTTTTCTTCAAATATTCTTAGTAAATAAACGAATTTACTAAAATAGTAATAAATAAGCGAATTTATTACCCTTTTGTGTTCAGATATTTTAGTAAATAAGCGAATTTACTAGATTAGTAATAAATAGACTAATATATTACTTTTGCTTATAAAATTGAATTTACAATGTTTTAATAAATAAACGAATTTATTAAAACTCATTTTCTATATTTCGATTTCAAAGTAAGAAAGTCGATTAATTAGAAAGTAACTATTCCAATTTTCGAAAACCAAAAGGTTTTTTATGTTCTGGAAGCCATTGTTTTCTAAAATCTTGATACACCCATTTGTTAATAAGGAGCCCTCGGTTCCGAATATGGAAGTCTCGAAAAGCGATTCGAGCATATTGGAGTTAATTTAGTCCCCGATCCCGTGGTAAGACTCCATGATGAACAATAAAACCCACTTCTCTAGATTATTGGACTTAATTTTATATAAGCTCAATATTTGATTAAAAAAAAACGAGTTTTAGCGTAGCGCGACTCAGCAAGTTGCGCTGACGCAACAGCGTGACAAGTAAACCAGCGCTAGCTGTGCAGCGTGACAGCTTGTGTCACGCTGGCTGGTCAGCGTTATTAAACTTGTAACACTACCTGCCCAGCGTAATAAAACCTGTCGCGCTACACATTTTTCTTATAAATACCCTTTTTTCTCCTCTAAAACGATCCTCTTGACTTTCTTGATTTTTTCTACCCATTCTCACACTTCCAAAACCGATTCTCTTATTCTCCTAAACCTACTTTCTCTCTCTTTTTTCTCCTCTTCTCTTTACACTTAAACTTTTCTCCATCAAATTATCTTTTTATTTCATTTCTAATAGTAATAAATAAGCGAATTTATTACAATAATTTCAGTAAATAAGCGAATTTACTCAAAATAGTAATAAATAAGCGAATTTATTACATTTTTTTTTCAATAACCTCAGTAAATAAGAGAATTTACTCAAAATAGTAATAAATAAGCAAATTTATTACATTTTTTTCAATAATCTCAGTAAATAAGCGAATTTACTCAAAATAGTAATAAATAAACGAATTTATTACATTTTTTCAATAATGTCCGTAAATAAGCGAATTTACCCAAAATAGTAAAAATAAGCGAATTTATTACATTTTTCATATTTCAGTAAATAAGCGAATTTAGTCAAAATAGTAATAATGAGCGAATTTATTTCCTTATTTCCAGTCAAGAAAAACTTATTCAAAATACTAATACTAATATTTATTCTAAGTGTTTTGATAATAAGGAATTTATTAAAATCTATTTTCGATTTCAGTTTCGAGAGCCTTTGCTCTCTAAAATTTGCTATGCCCATGGTTAATGAGGAGCCATGGCTCTGGATATGAAAGCCTGAAAAACGATTCGAGCATACTTTGATTGTCATCTTACTCAGACTCAATCAAAGTGGGGGCTAACTGTAGACACCTAATTTAGTTCCATGTCCCGCGGCAGGACTTTATGATGATTAGAAGAACTCATTTCTCTATAAGATTGGATAATCGAGTATACTTGGGCATAAAAATAAATCTCGGATATTATAAAATTTCCATTCTTATTTAACGGACCTTTTTATCCCAATGCCTCTTTTATTATTTTAAATAAATGAATAAAATAAAATGATAATAATAATAAATAAATAAAATAAAATTAAAAAAAAAGATCTTTAAAAAAAACGTAGCGCGGTTAATTTAGTCACGCTGACAGCTCAGCGTGACTAAGTTAACAGCGCTACCCTAGTAGCGTTGTAGGGTTTCCTCACTTCCTGCGCTACTAGGCCAGCGCGATTCGGCATACCGCGCTAGCAGCCCAGCGCGATTAGGGTTCCCACGCTGTTATAAAAACCTTCATTTCCTTCATTTCTCCAAAAAAAAAACTTTTTTTACTTATTCTCTCCCTCATACTTAATTAATCTGATTATTGCTTTTAAACAACCTTAGCTTTTATAATAATTATTTATTATTTATTTGCTATTTATTTTAAAAAAGTTGCTACAAATTTTGATAATATTGAAACAATAATTCGACTGTGCCCAAATTAACACTCGACGACTCCAATCTTCATACGGGAAGTGGTACGATTCATGAGAGCCCTAAAAATCAAACTTGTGGATTTGTTGTTGTTGGTTTACCGAACCATTTATCGCTTTTATCATTTTGTTTTTGTTAAAGGGCTTAATTTGAATTAATTTATCACATTAAACTAAGATAATTTTTGGACAAATTGTATCATGCTAGGAACCTTGAATTAATCTTAACGACGATTTGACTAAATTATTAGGTTTTATGTGATTTCACCTTAATAATAGTAATTTTGTGTTAGATTGTAAATTATTATTTTGTGGTTCTTTATATAATTTGTGTATAATTGAGAGAAAACTAGTAATGGCCGCCTACGGGATAATATGACGCACTCCGCCATATTATTACCGTCACCCCGAATCCAACCTTTGGTTCGTAAGATCATAACTTGGAGTCATCCCCATGGGATCGAAAGGGTTATTCGTGCAATTTAGATTATCGTACCGTATTCGTGTCCCATTCTTAATCAATCTAAATACACGGTTTATGAGTTTGATTCCTAAAACTCATTGGCGACTCCTTACTAGCATCGTCCGTATTCGTATATTATTATCTCACTCGAAAAAAGATAATTAAAAAAACACCAAAATAGCGTAGCGCGACAGACTTTGTCACGCTAACGTCGCAGCGTCACAAAGCTTGCCGCGCTACACCTGCAGTGTGACAAACTTTGTAGCGCTGCACAGTTAGCGTGACAAACTCTGTCACGCTACCACGCCACGCTAGCGCGACTAAAATTCCTGCGCTCCTATTTTTTTGCAAAATGCTTCTAAAAAAGTCCATTTCACCTTTCCTTAAGCCAATTTTTTAGGTCTAACTTGACCTATGGACGGTTTGGGAAAGGTGACCAAAAAATTTGGGACCCTAAAATCCGGGGCCCCTACAATGGTAAGCAGGTATGGATTCGTGGAGGTTCAGAATGATAAAGGGGAACGATTCAAAGTCAATGGTTATCACCTAAAGCACTACTATGAAGGTGATGTTGTTGGTTTGGTTGAGGAAATCACTTTCCGAAAGCCACACCCCCTATGAGCTATGAGGTAACATGGTCAAGCTAATGACCTTAAATAAGCGCTTTGCGGGAGGCAACCCGTATGTAGTTCAGTTTACTTTTTTTATTTAGTTAGTTAGTTCAGTTTAGTTCTTTTCTTTAGCAGTTCATACCTCAATCGATTGTTTTCATTGCTGGTGATTGAGAGTGAGGGAACTAATGCTTTCTGTCAAGTCAGTTTGTGAGTACAAGTCTCGAGACGCGTGCTGTGATGAACACAAGACGAAAAGACGTTGAAACATGCTCCCTCGAGTATCGCCCGAGCAGTCAGATGACAACCGCCCGATCGGGCGCACAGGACGAAGGAATTCTGGCTTTAAGGAAAAAGAAGGGAAATCGCCCGATCGAGCACACGAGGCGAACGTTTCACCCGAGCAGTCGGGCGAAATCTGCCCGATCGGGCGCGAATGGGGTTTAGTCCGTAGGATCAGAAAAATTTCTAAGTCAAACTCGCCCAAGTCGGGCGAAAATAGATCAACACCGGGCGAATGAGGCCCCGGTCGGGTGGATTACCCGGACATCGCTTCCCCCTTATATTCTCTCCTTCTCTCTCTTCCCTCATTCATCTTTAACCTCACTTGTTTTTCTCAAAATTCTCTCAACCTCACTCAAACCTTCTTTCACTCATAACTCACTCATTACTTCTCCAAATCACTTCAAATCTTCACCAAAATCTTTCTTTTTCCTTCCTCTTGAAGATCCCCCACACAAAAATCACTTTTTCTACTTATTTGTTACTTCCCACAAAACCCCACACTCACATAAACTCACTATGTCATAAAAAAGATCACGATCTACTCAACGAAGGGGCCGTGGCCAACCACAACCACAACCACAACAACCACCACCACCAACTCAAGTTCCGCGTGAACAAAGGTTCACACATATTATCTTTGAATCCGAGGAACAACAAATAAATTTTATTCTCTTAACTGGTAGAGTGGTTTTCCCTATGAGGTTTTTAGATCATTCTATGTTAAGAAGGTTAGGAATTGAAGATATCACTAGAGAATTATTTGCTAACACGGGTATGAGCTATTTTTACAATCTTAATCTTCCTACGTATGCTGATCTTACATATGAGTTTTTATCTAGCTTGTCTATTATCCGTCCTAGTAGTGCCCGACCTGTTAGGAATATCCGTTACCGACTGGGTAACAGGACATGGGAATTAAATGCTGATGATTTTGGTAGGATTTTTGGTTTGAGTTTTCAGGGCACCATGAAGCCCCCTAAGGGGTACAATGGTGCCACCTTATGGTTTGCTCTTACAGGTGATGCTTTACAAAACTGGCAGCATGCTCATGTTAACCGCATGCACCACCCTGCTGTTAGAATTGCTCAAAGGTTCATGGGTTTGACTATATTTGGCCGCAAGGAGCCAAATAATATAAGTAAAATTGAAGTTTCCATTCTTGAGAAACATTTAGTTAAGACCCAATCCCCCTACACCATCAACATCCCTCACCACTTTATCCTCCACCTCCACAACCAAAGTAACACTTTTCCAGGAACTGATCAGTATGGCCAGCAGAAGTCTAATAACATTGTTTTCGGGGGCCTAATCTCTAGGATTTCCCAATATCATGGCATTCCTACATTGAACAGGAACAAAGTCCAGGGGTCTAACATGTTAGACTTTGCTTTCTTGAGTCACTTGGAATGGGTGGACTTGGCCACTCAAAACAAGTTAAGAAGGTATGTGGGGTCTCGTAAACCCCAATCTGTGTTACTTCCTAACCCTGTTTATACGGCGTTACTTTCTGATCAGGATTCCTATCTCATGCCCCTCAATGGGCATGAGTCTATTCTAGAGTATGGTACCCGTACTTACACCAGACGAGAGCAGGGTGAGCCATCTCACTCTCAGCCCCCTTAGCAGGGGGAAGCCGGGGTACCTGGGGCTAATGTCCCTTATTTTGATAGAGGTGATATGAGGGCATCGATTGACCGACTACAGAACCAGTTCGGTGAGTTCCAGATACACCAGACAAAGTTCTACCAGTAGTTTGATGCCTTTCAGCAAGATCACCTTCTTACTAAGTACCCCATATATGACCACTTTGATCGTCAGGGAGTGGTGCCTCCCACTGGTCCCCACCCATCCTGGTACACTTACCCATAAGGGGGCTATGGGCCTACTGGAGAGGGCACGAGTGGCATGGGTGGAGCTACCGCTGCTGCTGATGATGAGGAGGAGGGTAACACCGATGAGTTCCTTGAGGACTCAGATTGAGGAGCTGATTCCTTTCTCCCTTTCAACATTGAGGACATTGTTGAGTCCGACTTAGGGGAGGTATGATTTATTGCTTTCCTAGTGTAGATTTTTATTGCTTTCTAGTGTAGCTTTATTGCTTTCTTAGGATAGTCATATGGTTTATACTACTTGTTAGAAGTAGGAGTTTACATATGACCAAAAAAATGTATAGCTTTCCTAGTTTAGTTTTTTATTGCTTTATAGTTAGTTGATTGAATGAATTGAATAATTTGAGTTTGCTTTTGATTTGCGTATTGCTAAATGATTGAATGATGACTTCCCTCTGCCCCGCGTTTTTATTGAAATGATTTTGGTTGATTTTGGCATGTGATGAGTTATGTTTAGGGAATTGCTTTGACTTGAAATAGTTTCTTATCATTATAGCCATGTGTAGAGTAGAGGCTTGAACTGTGTTAACGGGAGGATTTGAGCCGCACACATTATTATATGGTTATTTCTTTTCATGTGTGCTTAGTTCCTGGTGCTTGTATGATCCGTGTTTTGGCTTTTGAATCTAGTAGCTTGGCTTTGGTGTGTTACATGTCACGAATGATAAAAGACATCCATTTCTTTTAGGAACTTTAAGATTTTAGGCATTCCATCATAAATTTTCCCTTGGTCCCTATTTGAGCCTTTTACCCTTCATTTGAATTTTAGCCACATTACAACCCTCTTAGCTTTGTTTTATTGATATATGCCCAAGCTTGGCTTTGGGGAGTTGTGGATTTGTTATGTTGTGTTGTGCATTTGTTGGAGGTTTTTGTACATGTTGGAAAATTTTGGAATGTTTGTTGTAAAAGTTTAGTAATAGGTCTCACATTAAGGCTCTGCATACAAATTTCTAGGCTAGTTTATAATGAAGAATTAAAAATGTTATATATCTTATTTGGCCTAGTTACGTATGTGTGATGATTTTGTCTTTGACATATCATTAAGATTAGTGAGCCTTAGCTGTGAAAAATTTGAAAGTTGAAAAAAGAAAGAAAGACTAGAAAAAATGTTGAAAAAGAAAAGCTTGTGATTTTGGAGTTGAGTGTTGGGAATGTTCATTGTGTCATTTGATTGTTATATGCGTATAGCCCGCATTTACCACCACATTATCCAAATTTATCTTACCCGTCACCCTAGCCACGTTACAAGCTTTTAAAGACCTTTTTGATCAGCATTTGCATGATTTTAGTTCTTGTGAAGTGAGTCATTTGCCAAAGCTAGTGAGTCAATTTCCAAGGCTAGTGAGTATTACTTGCATTTTGAGTCGACTTTCATATTAGGATTGAGTGACTACCCTTAAACACTTGCATGAGGTGTGAGGTGTGGGTTTGGGTTCTCAAATTTTGCATCTGCATTCTTATTTGGGATTAAGGGTGAGCTTCATTATTTATGCTTAATTATATGTGTGGAGTGACACCGAGCGAGCTACTCTAGCCATCAACTTCTATTTCTTATATGGTTGGCTTTATGATTTTGATTTAAGTGGATGGCCAGGGGATATTGATATGTTGGTATAGGAACTTACATGCTCGGAATTGCTCGAGTAGATTGTGTTTTCAAAAGTTATGGGGTGAAGTCATTATTCGGTTTGGTTTGTTTGCTTGAGGACAAGCAAAGGTTTGGCTTAGGGGAGTTTGATAAGTGTACTTTATTCATGTATTTTACCCCCTTTTCTAGTTTATTTTAACTCTAATCGATGCTCTTCGAAGCTATTTTGGCTAGCATTTGGTTGTATGGAGTTGTTTGTGCATGTTAGTGACTTTTTGCAGGTTTTCAGTGTTTTTGCATTGATTCCGAGGCAATCATATTGGTTACAACTACCTACTATAAGCCAATGGGTTAAAAGTGAAGTATTCAAGGAGCTATGATGGAGCCTAGAGTAGCCAAAAGACGAGCTGACTTGATTTAGGCAAAGAAGGCATTTCGCCCGGGACGTCAGGTGGATTTCGCTCGGGCGGTCAGATAGAATTTACTTAGCATTTTCAAGAAGATGGGTACGAAAACAGTGATATTGCCCGATCAGGCGAATTTTTCCCGGTTAGTCGGGCGGATTGCTTGGAGGGGCCATTCTCACTCATTTCATGCCCCCGGTTTGGCAGCTCTCGCCAAGTCGGTCGGGCGGTTTGTCGGGAGCCCGTTTTTTCCCTTTTAGCTCGGGTCTTGTACCTTTTTGTACAAATAGCTATTGTATTAGGTCATTTACACACTACATTAGACTAGACTTTATTTTCTCCTAAGGGTTTTCATTCAGTTTCTCTAGAAATTTACTTTGTCATTACTTAATCATTCAATCAACGGAATCTCAATTTCAGGTTCTACTTTAATTCCTTTATTGTTTTTGTTAGTTTGATATGTTTCTTAGTTAAAGTTGTTAGTAGTAGTTTATTTCTAGATCTTGTTTTTGCCCTAGTTTATGTTTTGGGTTATTTTGTTCATGTTAACTAGTTTAATTGCTCCAGTCATGTTTTTTATTTTAGTTCTTATTGTTATTTTATTTTCTGTGATTTTAATCATGCGTGCATAGTTCCCTTTCTAAGACTAGGGGGTCAACGGATCGTTCCTGATGTTTTGTTCTTAATTGTTAGTTTGTTTCTTGATGTTCCTGAATTCCTATTGTCAATTTATATTGCTTTCGGTTAAATACTGGCCAGGTTTCATCGTTAGTATGATATTGTCGAAATTGATGCCGAGAGGTAAGATTAGCACAATTAGATCACAGGGAAAATAGGCAAAACGAGTCTAAGTGAGCGAAAGCTATTAGAGGAGTTTTGAAGGAGACTAGATTCGAGAGAATTAGTGAACCTTAGTTCAGGAAGTCAAAAATCGTTTAATTAATTGTGTTGCAATTCATTGGTTGATCTATGGTGAACCGACGCCCTAGGCTTAGTTACTGTAATATTTATTGTTTTTAATTCCATTCCTAGCAGTCATTAGTTTGTTAGTCAAAACCCAATTCAAAGGCCCCTTACGGCCGAATAGCTTTTTAGAGTTAGTGCTTCCGTGTGGATTCTATCCCTACTACCCTATCTACATTTAGAGTTGTAGGTTATTTTTGATAGGTATACGACTGTCCCTACCACATATTCATGCAAACTAACTCATTTGAAGAACTCAATATGATGATTTCGATATTGTTGGCCTTATTCAAAGTACTTTCGTGCAATTCATCGATGAACCTTTAGAACCAAGAGCTTAAAGAACCTTAGTTAAGTAGTAATAATATTAATATTAAGTGTTTTGCGCGGTTTCCTAAATAGGGCACGAAAACCAAGAGAAGGAGACGAAGTAGAGAGAGAGTGTGAGAGAAGAAGTTGAGAATGAGAACATGTGAATGTGATGAATGAAGGACGAAGGAGGGGGTATATATAGTGTTGGAAGTGACGTAAGCAAGCGCCAAAGCGCTAGAGGAGCGTTAGAAAGCACATCAGCGAGTGCCAGGACGCTCAGTGATTACTGTGGTGCAGGGCCTTTGGGCGCCTGGCTGGGCATCTAGTTGCTTCCCCTACGTTGCAGCGCTCAAGTCCCTAATTTCTGATTTTCACGCGGAGGATCTGCGATGCTTCCTTATTTCGCATATTTACTTCCATAAACCTAAATATTTCGATATATTATATTGCACGAAACTCACTTCCATAAAACTATTTATACACTTCCATAACCTAGAGTTTCCATAAATCGAACAAACCTTTCTAGAAGGTTCGTCGAATCCGGTCACATTCATACGCTTAAATTAATTTATTTTATTTTCGAAAATGAAATTAAAACGATAAAGTGAACTTGAAATGAAAATGAAAATTATAAAATGAAATATGAAAATGGAAATATTAAATAAGAAAATGAAAATAAAAAAATACGACCATCATAACGCATCATCGGTTAACCCCTTCCGACAACAGTTTTATTTATTTTCAAGCACTTGACTTTCAAGAACCGGACATATTTGCAACGTGGTACACGATAATCATCAGCCGTTAGGCAGGACCAAAAATAGGTGTCTACAGTTATCCCCCACTTTGACTGAGTTTGTAGAGACAATTAGTCTCGTAAAATGAAAGTCAAAGTACTTGGTACCTGCAAAACAAATGGGTTAGTTTTACCTGCACCAAGATGACATATCCTCGGAAAGTGCTACCTTTTTTGAGGATAAAGAAAGGTCTCCTTCAGATGCTATGTGATCGTATAGGAGGTTCCGGAGAAGGCGTCTGTACCATCAGGAGATATATTGTTTGAGATTAAGGTTGATCGTCTGACAATCTGAACATTTCCGCTTTAGACTCAGCTCATTGGTAGGGAAACATGATGTTGTGGAATGTTAATTTGTTGTCTTCTAACTTGTTTGACCTGATTTAGCTATCAGAGGCATTTTAGTAACTTTTAACCCGATTCGTCTTTCGGGGGCATTTTGGTAACTTTTGACCCGATTCGTCCTTCGGGGGCATTTTGTTAATTTTGATGAGGATGTTGGATAAATGGGGGCATGAAATGTCAGAGTATGTGAAGCAAATCTTGCTCGACAATCAAAAACCAAAATCCCCAAAGTGCAAAGTGGGCCCCACAGGGGGTCCCAAAATTTTCCACAAGGCGTCAGGGCGCACGCAGGGCGCCACAACGCAGGTCCAACTTCTAGGCGCTCGTGGTGGGGCCCTTTGGCTTCTCATTGGTCCATGTAAGCTGAATTTGAACTTGTTTTTTTGTGTTTTGTTGTTTTTGCTCGTGTTTCGTACTCACACAAACACAAACACACCTTCACTTGCTTCTTCTTCTTCTTCTTCTTCGAGCTACCCAAACCAAAACCACAAAATCTCCATTGTTGTATGTAAAGGTTGGAGCTCGGATTTTTCGAGCGGATTTGCTCACCAACAATGTAAGTTTTCTAAACTTAGCTTATGTTGTGTTTTTCTTGCTTAATTCTTGCAAAATACTACACTTAGTTTATGAAATAGTAGTGATCCCAAAAATCGGGTTTTCTTGATTTTGTGTATGAATGTCGAAATTGATGCATGTTCTCGCTTCTATGAGTGTAATGGAAATATAGGAAGCTTTTTGAACCAAAACAAGTGAGATTTAAGTGAAAACTCAACTTGTTAGTTTAGGGTATGAAGTAGTGTAATGGAGGGTGTGATTTTGAATAAATGAATGGGTGAAATCTTGAGTAACCTTGTTGAGTTGTTGATAAGAACTCATTTGACTCTAATATAGAAGGAATTGAAGTCTTGTGATGTTTGTTGTGATTCTTGAAATTTTCTAGTTGATGTAGCTCATATAGTTCATATGAACTAAGAATGAACTCAAGTGGTAATTTTTGTGTAATTTGTCTTTCTTGATGCACTAACTTGGTTCTCACATGTTGATGATGATGATGAGTTAGAAATGGCTCTAATCAGCAACAAATTGTAGATTGTTGAAGCTAATTTCCTTGAAAATGACTACTAACTTACATAGGTCATATAAGTTAGGTGATTCATGTCAACATAGAAAATTTAACCCATTTATGATCTTCATGAGTTAAATGATGGCGTTACATGTTGTTTGAAACAAAACCATAATTGAAAATATCTTGAAATGAATGAATCGAACATAGAAGCTCATGTTTCTGCTAATTTTAGTTCAGAATTAGTTTCTTCAAGCTTCTAGATGCTTTCTCATGTAATGCTCTTTTTGTCATTAAGAGCAAATGTGTATTCGCTCATGTTAGCCCCCTTCTCTTTCCAATTTTGAAATGATGATCTTGATGGAAAGTGAGGCTGAAAATATTGAAAATGTTGGTTTGCTGGATGTTGCTAAGACTTAGAGTCTTCCAAAGTTTAATGCAGGTGGCTGGATAACCATAACTCATGGTATATTTATGGGAAATGTCTATATATAGCCGTTATGCTGCCGAAATTTCTACTCAAAATTCTTGCATTTTGCAGGTCTAGTTTAGACGATGATATTGTGGAGGTGGAGGACGTACGACAGGTGTCCTCCAAGAGGCATACATAGGCTCCTAGGGAGTGGCAGCCTAGCATGCTGGCCTTTGATCAGGCTCAACACATTTCTCACTATCCCCTTTCAGGCCATGTGAGTAACTAACTTCTTTATCTTCTTTTCTTTTCTTTCTTTCCAATCTTTTCATTCTTTCTTTTGCAGGACAACCACCATCTTAGGGGATTTGGCTCAAGTAATCCATTCTCGGAGGGGCTTGCCTTACTTCGTGGGCAGCATGAACCCGATATTCTCCGAATGCTCTCAAGATGCGGGTTTAATGACTTCATTCGGGGCCTTCAAGCCCTCGAGAGCGTAAAAATCTCTCGCATGTTTGTTCTTTGCCTCTTTGAGTGGTGGTGGGACACAAATCTCCCGCCGATCCATTTCCTTCATGTGAATCTATAATAAGAAGAAATTAAGTGTTTCTTTTGTATCTTTTTCACACTATAGTGAAAAAAATGACCCGCATTAGTAATGTTGACCTTGAAATGGTTACTTAGTAGTTAAATTTTTTGTCCTTAGGTCCCAGATGCTTCTTCCTATTGGGGCCCTCGACCTTTATTGGTACTACATCAGGGGAATCTCAGGGGAAGGGGTTTGTGACACATTCTACTCCTAGAAGCAGCTCGTCTACTACGACGAGAATCGCCAGTTTTCCCGTGTCTGATAAGGTCTCTGGCACTTTTCATTCTGTTCGATATTGTCCTTTCTTTCAGCACTTGACTTCGGAGTTAATATCTTCGTCATCATTTGCAGGAGGATCCAGTGATACCCCAAGCTTTTCCGAGAATAACCTATCGCTCGGTTTTACTCCTACAGACGTTCCGTCGACGAGCCAGGACTTTGCAACTTAGGAATCTAGCTACTAGTTTGGTGTATGCATGCCTAAATGTACATATTTATGTAAATGAACACGACTTTGTACATATTTGACTCAGTTTTCTAATTATTTGACTCACTTGACAGTTAGACTTTGACTTTTAACTTTAACTCAACTCAAGGGAGGGTACTGACTTTCCTCCCGAAAATGAAAATAAAAGAACAATAATAAAAATGAATCGAACTTGAAACAAGTGAAGTGGGGAAAAATGTGTAAGTCTAAAAAACAATAATAAAAAAGAATCGAATTCAAGGGAGGAATACGTGCACGAATATCGAGGCAAAATGTGTAAGTCTAAAAAAGGAAACAAAATGGGGAGGTCTGCGCCATGGCTCCAAGCGAGTGCCAAGGCGCCCAGCCTGCGCCTAGGCGCTTGTCTAGCGCTGTATGGCTCGTCTCCTTGTATTTATGGCCACTTTAAAACTATATATACCCCCCCTTCGTCCTTGTTCGTCATCATTTGAACCAAAGTGACTATCTTTTAAGAGTTTTTTTTCGAAAATTTCATTACTTTAGTGTGTTCTTGCAATCATGGCTAGGTGTTTTGAAGTTGCTTGTGACGAATGGCTTTCGGCGCTTAACCCAGAGGAGAAAGGTCTGCTGAAGGACTATAAGCTTGCTTCGCTAATCACCTTGAGCTATGCTCAACTCAATATTGATCTTATAAATGCTGCTGTTGGTTTTTCGAATACACACTCCCATAGCTTCATATTCCGTGACGGTTGAATATCCTTGAGAGAAGTGACCCCGTCGCTTGAAGAATTAGGTGGTGTAGCAGAATTATCCTATGACGGTTTGCCATGTCTCCTCAACAAAAAAGACTACTTATGTCCTATTTTTCATCGTTATTTGAATCTTGATGCATATTGTTATGGAATAAGTAGTTCATGGTAGGAAATTAGACTTAGTGGCATTGACTGTTTACTTCAGGACTGTTGAAATAGCCCGAAAGAGGTATAAGCGGCGAGCTTTGCTGATTTGTGTATCCGCAAGATTTCTCTTTGTGAAAGGTGAACCCTTAGTTGGTTATGCTGCTTTGGTTACCATTGTTGAGCAATTCAAAGAAGGGAGAACTCCTATGCCTCTATGTATGGGGGAGCTATTTCTGACCCTTGATCGCCGGAAGAGAGATTCTCATGCCCTCTTGACCGGTTATCCTCTACTTCTCCAGGTAAACAATTGAATGTTTATGATATCAATGTTTGTAAGTTATTTGCACTTGAATTGTTAGCAATAAATAGGTCATTGAATGCTAAACCGTATGAAAAATGTAATGATTACGATTTCATTGAGTAAATTATTTCAAATCTAGAATAGGTCATAAAACATTTGAAATATTTCATATTTAAAACATTTTCTTGTGCTAATGACTTCAGGTGTGGCTCATGGATCGCTTGAATTTGATGGATCTTCCTGAAAATATCCCTACGTATACTCTTAGGAACTTATATAGACGACACCGGAGGTATCATCATTCTACCATGCACGAATGGCTGCTGACATTTGCTGAAAGAAAGATCAACATTCGCTGGACCGTTTCATGGTGGAAGATTAGGACCATGGTTTATTCGGATGAAACTCTCTACATTCGTATGGTTGGTTTGACTGTATTAACTTTCTATTGCCCTTCTAGAGTGATGAGGCTATTTGGCTTTCAAAAGGTAATTCCGAATCATGATACTGTGAGGCCCGAAGAAAAGCCTGTGCTACTGGGTATTGCCAAGAATTGGGAGAACAGTTGGGTGAAGAGGATGAAGATTACTGTGACTCCACTACCGGAATGCTATGAAAAGGTATCCAAGCATTACTTAATTTAGATGCACGAAGAATCTATGTCCATTCGTGTAAAGGCTCGTAAAGCCAAAAGGAGAGATCATGGGTATGCTATGGATAGAGTCCAGGAGAAGCCCAAGATCACTTCTATTAAGGATAGACCGGGTCCTAAGAAGGTGCCTATATGGCAAAGAGTTGAGAAGCTACCTCCCTTGAAGATTGTTGTTGCTTTTAAGAGGAAGAGATCTCAAGAGGAATAAGGTGTAAAAGACAAGGTAAAGGGGAAGGTTGTTGAGGTCCCAGGAAAGAAGCAATGGGTGCCCAAGAAGTCTATGAAAGTAGGGGAATCTTCTAAGACTACGAAAGACAAGGAGAAGGAACCTAGACCTAGTAGAAGATTTATTTGTTGTTTCACAAACTTATTTCTTATTGTTATTTTGATGAATAAGGCTTGCGTGCCATGCTTTATTTATGTAAACAGTTGTGCTTGAATAATCATGTTTACAAATAAATTACTCATTTTATTTCATGGCAAAAGATACAACAATTAAATGATCTTCATTCAAATAATGAATCTTTAGCTTTTTGAAGATGAACATAGGTCATGTTCATTTTAGCAGGCAATTAAAGCACTGTAGAGGAGTGAGGGGGTTTTATTTTTAAATGGATCGAACCCCAGGTCGAGGTTGCCTACGTATCCGTTCGGAATCAGGCCAAACATAATTCCAGTAACTCCATGAGCATAGCTTAAGCATAGTATTTCTTCAGTTGATCCAAGTTGTTGAGGTTGTAGAAGTTGTCACCGTTCATGTCCATAAGTTCAACTGCACCTCCGAGGAGTATCTTCTTGACAATATAGGGCCCGGCCCAGCTCGGGCGGAATTTCCCTCAAGGATCCATGATGGTTTTTTTGTAGTTCTTTGAGAACTAAATCACCTTCCTTGATTCTTCTTTCTTTGACATGTTTATTGAAATGTCTCTCGATCCTCTTTTGATAAACTTGTACATGGCTTAGGGCTCTCAAGCGTTTCTCATCCAAGAGGACTAAAGCTTCATACCGGGACCGCACCCATTCAGCTTCAGAAAGTTCACTTTCCGATACCATTCTTAATGAGAGAATTTCGAGCTCGATAGATTGTACGAATTCCATCCCATAGACCAAGGAGAAAGGTGTTGCTCCTGTAGAAGTTCTAATGGATGTTCTGTACCTCCACAAGGCAAAGGGAAAATTTAGTGGCCAATCCTTATAGGTTTCACTCATTTTCACTAGTGGAAAATTCCTAATCGTAACGCCCTATTTGTAACGGGCATTGTAAAGGAATGTTACAAATGAAGTTGTTGTACCGGGCATATTGTTAAAACATTGCAAAAACGTGCGTATTTTTACCACCCATAACTAATATGTAACGGGCTAATTAATACCCGTTACAAATAATACCTTTTGTAACTAACTTTTTATTTGTCCGTGAAAATTACAATGTCATTTGTAGGGGTGTGCAAAACCGGAAATCGGAAATTTTCCGATCCGGAAATTCGGATATCCGGATTTTCGGAACCAACAAAATTGATTCCGTATCCGTTCCGGAAAAACCGGAATTCCGAAAATTCGGATATCCGGAAAAACCGGAGCGGAAATCCGGATATCCGGTTCCGAATTATATACTAGAATTTTCTCTAAAATTTACACATATACCCTTAAAAACCGGATCGGAAATCCGGAAAAATTCGGAAAAATCCGGAAAACCGGAATTCCGGATTTTGTTTTCTTTAAAAATCCGGAATCCGATTTTTTAAAAATCCATTCCGTATCCGATCCGGTTTCCGGTTTAAAAAACCGGATATCCGATCCGGTTTTTCCGGTTTTCAAAAATCTTAATCGGAATTCCGATTTTTCGGAACGGAATCGGAAAATTTCGGACCGGAAATTCGGAACCGTAAAATCTTGCACACCCCTAGTCATTTGCTCCACATTCTCCTATTTGTAACTTACAAGTTCTTGCCCGTTACAAAACAAAAAATCATTTATAGCAGCTGCGCTATTTAACAGTTACAATTATATCGAAGTAAAAACCCTAAATCATGTGAAGTTGAAAATTGAAACTCCACCAATGCAAATTAAAACTCCTCCAAAGTCCAAACCGAAACTCCTGCTTCCTCATTCTTGCTTCTCGCGAATTCGCCAGCACCCTTTCTCATCATCTTCTGGCGAATTCCGCAACCACCAACTCACATTTCAGAAGATTTTTTGCTTTAATCTTCTCTTGATTGTTCGTGAATTTGGAGAGCAATTGTCTCCTTCTTCTCTGAGTTATTAGCGAATTTGGGGAGCAATTTACTTCCAACTTCATCTGCATCTTCTTCTTCATTAGAGACTCCCTTCGTTATCCTTTATCTCCCTTCGTTTCTTCTGACTTCTCCACTTATGTAGGTGATTCCTTTTTTCTACGGTTTTGATATATTTTTTTTTTCGTTTTTGATTTCATTTTGATTTGATTTGATTTTGATTTATTATGGATGTTTTTCTAATATTTGTGTTTGTGAGTAAAAGTTCTAATGAAGATTGAATATGTGATGCCCATTACTACTAGTCATGAGCGTGAAGAGCTTGAAGCTCAGCTTCAGGTTTTAATTTTTTCTATTTTTAATTTGTTTTCTTTATTTTTTCCTTCAAATGTCTTTTCCTGGTTTTTATCATTTTATTGCATTATATTTTTGTTGATATCAAGTTTTAATAGTTGTTCATTTTCCAATTAATTTGATGCACTGATGATGCACGAATGAAGTATAAGTAATTAGATTGGTGTAATTGTCTGGAATTTCGTTTGTATTAGGCTGATTTTTTTTTAAATTTAAAATTTTATTTAATTTGTTTTAATATGCCTATTGTTTCTGAGTTTTTGATTTTGATTTTTCCTTATTGTTTTGTTGACGGTTTTCATTTTTTGAATTTTAATTAATTAATTAACTATTGGGTTTTTGAAATTTGAAGATATTGATAGGGTCATTTGAAAGCTTCACATTTCACATCTTACCATAACTATATCTAAAGTTCTTGAATTTTCAGCATAAACTTTGATAGTTTACACTTAAGTTCCTGCTTCCACTCTATATTCTCGAGCTGTTATTTGCCTTGCAGTAACATTAATCTTTCCAATG
This sequence comes from Suaeda aralocaspica, assembly GCA_016808085.1. NCBI lineage: Eukaryota > Viridiplantae > Streptophyta > Magnoliopsida > Caryophyllales > Amaranthaceae > Suaeda > Suaeda aralocaspica. The sequence goes on along the minus strand of PYUH01000084.1, from coordinate 90,201 downwards.
CAGTTGGGCCTCATTGGAACATAAACTTTGCTTTGAAGTCATTGGCACAGTCATGTAAAGATGTTACATCAAATTAGACCTTCAATTCAAATAGAATAAAGAATTATGCGTCTAACTTGCTGCATGATGTTAGATTGATGCTAAGGGTATAATTCATTATTGCTATCCAAAGGTCTAGTAAACTTTTCTCATGCGATTTTTTTCATTGATTTTGTCTTTGTCCTCAGTCAACTAGTATTTTTACTGCCATTAACCCATCTTTTCTAATGGAAAAATAAGAGTTTTTACTCCATTTTAATAATCATTTCTTTAATTAGCTGTCATGCTCTCATCTTTTCATTTTATCCTCGTTCTTTAATTGAAAATAGATTATATCATGAATTATACGAGATGAGAATCGATTTCTGTAGTTAACCCCATCCTTTTGGGATTAAAGCTTTGATAACAAAAATGATGATGACACATTATCATTAATTGGATCCCTTTTGTGATCTTATTAATTTTGTCATTGAATTAGAAATGAATGTATCAAATATCTATACTATCATCTTGTCTACCATAGTTGGTGGTTTAGTTCATCTACATACTGATATATTTAGATGGACTCCTAAAGGAAGATTTCTGCAATGATGGAATCTTTGCTTATCCACAGAGCCTTGTTCTCGTTCCACAAGGAAGTGATAGCAGTGTTGTTATGGGTTCTGATGTTAGAGGCAGTATATTACGGGTAGCTTCTACTACAGGCGATGGATAATTGAATTTACTTTTTCCAGACATGGCAAGGTATTTAGATTTCTTTTCAAAGATTTCCTTGTATAAATCTTTTGTTTTTGTCGAGGGCATGCAAACCACTACAACTATTATTGATGGGTTTTAGTCATAAACTCATAATCATTTGAATGGTTGAATTAGTGTTACCTTGCATTTCATTAATATACGTTGGTTGACAATTTCCTTTTCTCCCTTATGTTAAGCTTCAAATCCAAAGTTGGTTCACTGAAATCTTGGTTCGAGAACTTGAATGCAATCAAATTTGGAAAAATCCTAATTTTTTTCTTTTTGATTTCTAGTAAATAAAATGTGTTTTCCACTATGATTTCAGCTTTCCAACATAGTAGCCTANTATGATTTCAGCTTCCCAACATAGTAGCCTATGCAAATATTATCAAAGAATGTTAATGAAATGATGTCTTTCATTAAGTTCAAAGATTCGTTAAGTTTTATCACCAATTTTAAGGTTGTTTATGTGCTAGTTTTGGCAGTTTGGGGTTTGTTTTGCTGTTGTTTTTGGTTATTTGGGTGTCTGTTTTGGGATACTTTGTTGAGTCTAATAGGCGATCTATTTTGAAACCTTTTGACATTCTTAATGCATGTAATGTTGGAAATAGAGCCTTTACTATTTTGAAATCTATTTTGCAAGGATAAAGGTGTGTAACATGAAATACATAAATGACTTTTTCTTCAGTGACATTGTGTTAAATTCTAAAATAGATAGCCTATTTGACTAAAATGTGGAGAACTAGATGCTTCATGTATCCCTATGGTGAATGCTCTAGTAATCTAAGGAGTATTAGTATATGTATGAAAGACCTAAACTTAAAGGATAAACTGATAAACTATGGAACTAAAATAAAGTTATGAATAGCCTTGTTATCGTATTTTGATACAAATTAAATTAATCTTTGTTTTATGCTGTTGGGTTTCAGGCATTGAACATAGATTCAACAATTCGGCACCAAGAGAGAAATTTTTTGATTTAAAACCTTCTTTTACAAGTGCCTTGTCACAGGTTTTAATCATGGCCTTTTGTATTATTCTCTAGGTTGTATTTATATTTTATTTTAATTTTATTATAGGTTAGCAAAACCCCCTTAGGAATCCATTAATGCTCTTAAAGTCCTACCCCTATTCATCTTGGGTTAATTTGTATTCATCTTTTGGACCAAGATTTTAGTTTACCGACTTTGGATCAACCTTTTGTATTGCTAATTATTCAGAAACAACTATGCAAGAACTATTTTTAATGTAGTATGTTGTGTTGTACTAATGAAATTTTTTATACTTGTTTTGTATTTATGCTTGTGTTGAATTGGAAATTGCAGTGCAGCTCCTATTTCGCATTTTGAAATAGTGGTTGGTGTAGTGAGTTGAAAATTTGTTGCAGTGCCGGTGCATCATGGATGCGTGGATGGTTTGTGTTCGTTAACCATGTAAAATGTTTGTAGCTACAAGTGTACAATAGGAGGTACAACAGCGGAATTTTTTTTGTTTATAAAATAGATTATTTGTAACGGGCAAAATAGAAAAATCGTTACAAATAAAAATATATTTGTAACGGGCAAACTATTATATTTGTTACAAATAATGTTTATTTGTAAAGGGCATTTACCAAAGCCCGTTACAAATAGAATTTTTTATACCATTGAAAACTTTATTTGTAACGGGCGTTGATAAGGGCTCGTTACAATTAATGCCTTATTTGTAACGAATGCTAGCCCGATACAAATAAGTTCTTATTTGTAACCCTCGCAATCGTAACGCCCAATATCCGTCAAAAATGTCACTTTTTGCCCGATACAATTAGGAAATTTTCCACTAGTGTTTGGAGAGAATTTCCTTAACATTTTTATTCGCTGCTTCAACTGTTCCATTGGTTTGAGGTCGATACCGAGATGATTTGTGTTGCTGGATTTTATACTTTATGAGAAGTTTTTCACATTCACCTTGAAAATGAGTTCCATTATCACTGATGATTTCATGGGGACTCCATATCGACATATTATATTGGCTTCAATGAGTTGTGCCACATGTTTGGTTTACAACACACGGTATGAGGCGGCTTCCATCCATTTGGTGATGTAGTCTATCGCTACCAATATGAACTCATGACCTCCATGACCCGGAGGTGTAACTTTTCCAATTATGTCAATTCCCCATGTTGAGAATGGCCACGGAGATGATAAAGAGTGAAGCAGTGATGGTGGTATATGATGAGCATTCGCGCAATTCTGACACTTGTTGCAGACTTACATATCTATTGCAATCGTCCTCCATTGTAGTCCACTAATACCCTTGTTTGATGATCTTAGAAGCCAACATTCGAGCGTTCATGTGAGTTCCACATGTGCCCAAATGTGAGTTCATGTGAGTCCAGTAATTTCCTATTTGTATCGGGCAAAATCGTTCATTTTGGACGGATTTTAGGCGTTACGTTTGTGAGGGTTACAAATACTAAAATTATTTGTATCGAGCTCTCGACCGTTACAAAAAATATTCTATTTGTATCGGGCGCCTCATAAAGGCCGTTACAAATAAGTGATTTAGCAGATAAAAAATACTTACTTGTAACGGGCATAAGATTTTGACCGTTACAAATAATTATCATGTGTAACGACCAACTTATTTTGTTAGAAACAACGGCTTTTTTAGTAACGAGGATAGTTAGTGGCCCGATACAAATAATCTATTTTTTACGAAAAAAAAATACCTCCCATATGGGAATACCACTACATTACTACTTGCATACTCAAGGCTCCATGCACCTATAGAGCCTTGGTTAATTCTGTCAGACTGCAAGCAATACCAAACAAGACAATATTCCATGGAATAAACTAACTTTATTATTATAACATAATGAGGGAACTCATTATTGGATCCATTACAATGAAAAGCTACCTTGATTATTACTCTATATTAAGCATGACATATCTACATGACGTACCATCAAATTGTACTTTAGGATTAGCATCAACCTTAGATGGCCAAAGTTTGATGACTTTTTCAACCAACCAGTCAGTATGCATCAGTTTGCAACTGCAACAATACACAAAGTGATTTTAGAAATACCGTGCCATAGTTCCACACCAATGCCTTGCATGTTGATTAAATAGTAAATATTGAACAACCCAACTTCCACTCACAAATTTGATAGCAATTCAGAGAAAGATGGTTAAACTTCATAAATAAAAAGATGTCTAGTTTTCATAAAACATGGTATGGCAAGTGCTGATAAATTCACTATAAAAGACTAAGTCTAATTATGCCAAAGCAATCATATATCTCACAATAAAACATACATTGTAGGAGAAAAGTTAGATAAAGAGTAGATTACATTAGTCAACTACATAGAAGAAAAGCTAAACAATGAGTACATAGATTATTGATAGGGCCATAAAAGTATATATTTTGATATCTCAACGTAACCTCTTATTTTTATATAGGATTTTTATGATGACCAGCTGTTTTAATTGATTTTCCTTTGGAGCACAGTTTACTATTATGTTATATATTTATTTTCGGAAAAGCAGTTTTAGTACTAGATTCAACTCGAATATAAAAGAGACTTAAGTAAGAAGAACTAGGCCTTTCTACACAACGAAGACACAAGCTAACAAGTCAAGGGGGCCAACTCAAATATAAGAATATGAGAAGAGAAGAGAAAAGAGGCGTGACAACGGAAGGGACAACAAATGACCAAACATCCAAGATTAAGGAAAATATGATGAGATATTAGATGAATATTCAATCTTTGCTAGTTAGTTGAAGATTATATGGAGTATCAATTTTTCTTGGCCTATTATATATATATATATATATATCTGAATAATTGAAGGAAAAAGGGCAATCTGTAATGTGGAATTTTGTGGAGCGGTGACAACGAGAAGTGAGGGGCTGTGGTAAATAGATACTCAGTTGTTAGTTTACATCTTTCTCATTGTCTTTTTATAAGATCCATTTTTCTTCAGACTTATGTAGCTATATCATAAACTTCACAAAAGCATATAAGTGGCAATTTAGACTTAAGCGCATCACTAGCAAGACTAGAAACCAAAAAAAATATGATCACAACTATTCATAAAACCAATAAAGAAAAAAGAATGCCAGAGCAAATGTCTCAAAACCACTTCGAGCATTAGCATAAAAATAGTACTAGCATCAGCAAAATTACTTGAAAATATGAAAGAAATACCATTTTTGTTGTCAGTGGCCCAAGCTATTGTTGCCGTAAAACAGGTTCTAATATAGCAGCTGAGATAGAATTAGAGAGAAGTATATAAGTAACAAAAGCAAACAGAGGAAACAACAGCTAAAGGGGATGAAACAACAGGTGTAAATCTAGAAAAAGAACACCACATAACCATCTGGTAGCATATGCAGAAACAACAGTAGAAACAATAGCAGAATGAAGCGGGTCTGCTAATCAGTCAAATTCTTAAACAAGGCCAAATAAGAATTACAATAAACTAAAAAAATAGGGAGTATGAGAGTGAGAATGATTAGTAGATGAAAGTGGCTTCTTTAACTGAAATTTAATAACTTTTAAAGCTACACAACTTCCATGCATGTGATAACCTATAGCTGAAAATGATTGTACATCAACAAAAATGGTCAAAATAGAAGCATCACCAATATAGATTGCAATATAAAAAAATTTATATGTGCAACACTATACCAACAGATTTGGCAGCACAAAACATCGATATAAATAATTTAATTTTACTCCTAAAACTAATTACTTCAATAAAGATACATTTTATACCCGAACTTAACTAATTTTACTCCTAAAACTAATGTTTTGGTGCTATATAGCTAATTAGCTATGCTGTGAAACATGTTTAGTACTGTTCTCTGTCTGTAAGGATTTAGTTAGAGTGGGGGAAAAATGCTTATGCTATAATGGTAATGGACCAATGGTGTATCTGATTTTTTGTTAATTCTATGTTGTATAACCATTCAAATTGCTAGTGCACAAGCACAACCACTTAACAAGTATAGCAAATCACATGCCCAAAAATGTGGAGTATCCTTGACAATTAACATGCATAACAAATCTATGTACTACCACCATAATCCAAGCAAAAATTGCTACATGTTGTTTACATGACACAATGTGAGAAATATAAAACAATATTTTAATTAACTATCAACAAATTTATTCATAATGACTCCCATTGTTATTTTAGAATCATAAACAAAAGTGATCTCGGCTAATCATCTGACTATTTTCTGCTGTATATTTCAAAATAATTCTATTTATATTTTATATGACAAGAGATCTAAAAGTTCATGAAAATTTTCCTACAATAGGGAATTGTCCATTCTCATTTTGATTGTGCATGGAAAACTATTACAACATAGAAAATTCAAATAATCACCTGAAGCTAACTATAATATCCGATATTACTTTCAACTTATTGCGTAGAGAACTATCAACACACATTTTTGACCGATTTGACCGTTATTTGCACTTTATATGCAAGTAAAAACGTATTCGACTAAGGTCTTGTTTGATTCATTTCAATTTTACCTATTAAGAATATTGAGTTTTTATAATTTTTCCAAACACAAAATGAAAAATATAGGCATTACAAAAATCGCATTGATTAACGTGTATAAATGAAACGGATATGGGAGGGAGTACAAACACTTCACCACTTGCAATCTTTCATAGTTCCATTTCATCTTTCCAAGTCGCTTGGTCATTGAAAGCAAGAAAATAACTAACACGTGTGAAACACACGTGTAATGAAATCATTTTTGCAACCGCCTTTTTCACTTTCTATTTTATTCCTTATTTTTATTTTCCTTTTTCCGAAAAATTATTCGCCTAATGCCAAAAACCAACAATATTATTTTATCAAAAAAAAAAAAATCAACAATATTACTCGTATTTGTGAGCACATCTGATTTCTAATCTTCATTCATTCCTCCAAAACTCTCTACTTTCTACTCTCCCCCAAAAAATCCACTTCATTATCTCTCATAAATTCAGGTAACCAATTATTTTTCATTTAATTCTAAAATAAACTAATAATTTAATTTTACTCCTACAACTATAATAAAGCTTTTGGGTCTCACACAAGACCACATAAATTCACATAGATTGAAAGCATAAGTGGGTATAAATTCTCTAAATTATTGCAACAAAAGGATTAAATAAGTGATTGTTGCATATCATTGAGTATAACTAGTACTGTATATTCTGTAATAGAATTAGCTAGTTACTCTAAATGCAGTAGCATACTGCATACCCAACACATATGTCAATTCATAGCACATGCATGCATAAAGCTTTTGAACATTTCATAAAACAAAGAGCCAATGAAGGGTGTCTAAGTGAACACAAGCTTACAGATTTCTACAAACAAGAGCTACATAAATTCACATGAGCAGAATAGCATAAGCACATACAAGTAAATGAACATAAATTCACCAGTGGAAACCAACTAAGCTTTAATTCTGCACAAGCACATATACCTCCATCGCTGCTACACTCTCAATCATCTCCGTTGTCGTTCTCAACATGGGGGATTGACAAAAGGTTACACCTCTAGGTAATGAAGGTCACGAGTTCATATTGGTAGCAATCGACTACTTCACTAAATGGGTGGAAGCCGCTTCATATCGTGTGCTGCAAGCCAAACATATGGCACAATTTACTGAAAACAACATAATTTGTCGGTATGGGGTCTCACATGAAATCATCAGTGATAATGGGACGCATTTTCAAGGTGAATGCGAGAAACTTCTCTCAAAATATAAAATCCAGCAACAAAAGCTGTCTCCGTACCATCCTCAAACGAATAGAGAAATTGAAGCAGCAAATAAAAATATCAAGGCAATTCTCTCCAAGATGACTGAAAACTATAGATACTGGCCAATCAAGTTGCCCTTCGCCTTATGGAGGTACTGAACATCCATTAGGACTTCCACAGAAGCAACCCTTTTCTCCTTAGTCTACGGGATGGAAGCCGTACAACCTAACGAACTCGAAATCCCCTCGGTTAAGGATAGTGTTAGAAAGGGTATGGGCTCAGTATGATGCTCTGGTCCTCCTGCATGAGAAACGCTTGAAAGACTTAAGTCATGTCCAAGTCTACCAAAAGAGGATTGCGAGAAATTTTAACAAACATGTCAAAGAACGAAAAATCAAGGAAGGTGACTTAGTTCTTAAAGCATTGCGGAGAACCGCCATGGATCCTCGAGGGAAATTACGCACAAACTGTGTTGGGCCCTATATTGTTAAGAAAATGCACCCCAGATGTGCAGTTGAATTAATGAATATGAACGGTGACAACTTCTACAATCTCACCAACTTGGATCATCTGAAGAAGTACTATGTCTAAGTCATGCTCATAAAGCTACTGGAACTACGTTTGGCCTTATTCCGAAAAGATACGTAGGCAGTCTCGACCTGGGGTTCGGCCCATTTAAAAATAAAACCCCTCATTCCTCTACAGCACTCTAACGGTGAGCTAAAATAAACATGAACTGTGTTTATCTTCTAAATAATAATAATAAAAAAAATAGCGTTGCACTTGTGCCATGGAATAAAATGAAATGAATATTTAGTTATTCAAACACAACTATAATAATGCATGCCACGCAGACTTTATTCATCAAAACAATAAAAGCTAAATTTGTGAAACAATAAGGCAACCTTCCTACTTAGGTCTAGGTTCCTTCTCCTTGTCCTTGGTAGTCTTAGACGATTCTCCAGCCCTCATTAACTTCTTAGGCACCTAATGTTTCTTTCCGGGGGCCTTAACCACTTTCCATTTTCCTTTACCTCCCACATCATGTTCTTCTTTAGATCTTTTTCTCTTAGGAGTAGCACCAATCTTCAAAGGAGGAAGCTCCTCGAGCCTTTGCCATACAGGTACCTTTTTAAGACCTACTCTATCCTTAATAGAAATAACCTTGGGTTTCTCCAGGACTCTGTCCTTAGCGTAACCTTGATCTCTCCTTTCGACTTTACGGGCCTCGGCACGAATAGAAATAGAATCTGCGTTCATCCAAATTAACTAATGCTTCGATACCTTCTCATAGCATTTTGCCACTGGAGTCGCAGAAATCTTCGTCCTCTTCACCCAATCGTTTTCCCAATTCTGGGCAATACCAAGTAGTACAGTCTTTTCTTCAGGCCTCACGGTATCATGATCCGGGATTACCTGTTGGATGCCAAATTGCCTCATCACTCTAGAAGGGAAGTCGAAGGTCAAAGCAGTCAAGTCAGCAACGCGGATATAAGGAGTTTCATCTGTACAAACCATAGTTTTATCTTCCACCACGAAACAGTCCAGTGAACATTCATTTTCTTATCAGCAAGGGTCAACAACCATTCATGCATAGTAGAGTGATGATATCGTCGACGTTGCCCATAAAAGTTCCTAAGAGTATAGGTAGGGATGTTCAATGGAGGGTCCATCAAATTCAGGTGATCCATAAGCCCCACCTGCACAAGAAATGTCAGGAATTATTTCGAATGTATTATGACCTAATATATATATGGAATGATTTACTCATCAAAATGATAATCCTTACATCTTTCATGTGACTTAGCATTAAATGACCTATTTATTCAAGAACCAATAATTTACAACATATATAGCATAACATTCAATTGTTTACCTGGAGAAGCATAGGACAGTCGTTCAAGGGGGCTTCAGAATCCTTCTTTAGGTGATCAAGAGTCAGAAATAACTCCCCTGTGCATATGGGCAAAGGTGTCCTTCCATCTTCGAATTGCTCAACAATGGTAATTAAAGCAGCATAACCAATTGAGGGTTCACCATTCACAGAAAGAAATCTTGCCAATATGCAAATCAACAAAGCTCGCCACTTACATCTTATCCGAGCTATTTCGGCAGTACTGAAATAATCAATCAAGGCAACCAAGTCTACTTTCCTACCATGGACTATATTTTCCATCACATATGTATCGAGATTCAGATAATGATCAAAAATGGACAAAATTAATCTTAGGTACTAGGAAGACAGGGGAAACCATCACAAGACAATCCCACTATGCCGCCTAATTCCTTAGGCAAAGGGGTCACCTCTCTCTCACGAAATATGAAGCTATAGGTGTTTGTATTCCAAAATCCAACAATAACATATATATAATTATTATCGAGTTGAGCGTACCTCAAGGTGATTAGAGAGGAAAGCTTGTAGTACTTAAGCAAGCCTTTCTCCAACGAATTGAGTGACGAGAGCCATTCGTCACAAACAACTTCAAAAATCCTAGCCATGATTGCACGAATGCACTATGATATTGAATTTTTCGAACAAAAACCTCTCAAGATCGTCACTTTTGGTTCGAGTGAAGACGAATAAACCTAAGAGTTGAGGGGTATATATAGCATTGGAGCTGCCATAAGTAAGGAAATGGTGAGCACCACAGCGCTGGTCGAGCGCCTAGGCGCAGGTTCGGCGCCCTAGTGCAGACCCCCTGTTTCCGTTTCCTTTTTAAACTTACATGCTTTTCCTCGATATTTGTGCATATCTTCCTCAAATTTTGAGCCTAATTCACTTGTTTCAAGTCTGAGTACTTTTAATTACTATTTCTTTTATTTTTCTTTCAGGGGGAAAGTCGGTACCCTCCCTTAAGTTGAGACAAGGTGAATATCGAAGTCAATTTCAAAAGTCAAAAGTCAAATGAGTCAACTAATTAGATAACTGATTTAAATCTGTACAAAACTAAGATTAAATATGTACAAAGTCATACATTTAGGCATGCATACACCAAATGAGAAGCTAGATTCCTAAGTTGTAGGGCCTTGGCTTGTCAACGAAACATCAGTGGGAGTAAAACCGAGCGACAAGTACATCTCCGACAGGCTCGAGGTATCACCAGATCCTCCTGGAAACGACGACTCCGAAGTCAGCTGTGGAAAGAAAGGGCAATCTCGAACAGGCTAATGAATGCTAATAAAAGGAATTAAACTCGGGAAAACTGACAGTGTTCGTCATAGTGGACAAGCTGCCGCCAACGTTACAATACGGCACGAACCCCTTCCTCCTGGGACCCCTCTAATGTAGTACAAATAAAGGCCGAGACCCTTAATAGGATGCATCTAGGACCAAAGTATAAAGGGTTCAACTACTAAGTAACCATTTTATGGCCAAAATTACTAATGAAGGCCATTTCTTTCACTAAACTACTACAAAAAGGCTTTTTAATGACAAAAATTTTGTAGTTAAAAGTCCAGAAATTCTTCGTTAAAAGACCAAAAATTCGTCGTTAATGCTTTTAACAACGAAAAAAAGTTTGTCGTTTGTTCGTTGCAATAGCTTCCTTCGTTAATGGTATTAACAACAATGTTCGTCAATAAATTTAACGACGAAAGTTTTTCATCGATAAATTTTGACGCCAAAGAAATTATTATCGTTAAACATTAACGACCAAAAATGTTATTGTCGTTAAGCACTAACGATAAAAAGTTTATTGCCGTCATTAATTTACAATAGACAACTATTCGTCGTTATTGAGTACTAAATAGCATTATATAGTTGAAATCATTAACAACCAATTATATGGTCGTTAAAAATACACTGCATTCAACTGACTAATAACAAATTTGATTGTTCAAGAATTAACAACAAAAGATTATTTCATTTTTATATTAATAATGACCCTAGAAATTAAAATAGCAAAATAATGCTATTCGAATAAATTTAGATAATTTTAAATATTAAAATGTAAGTCAATCTAAACAAGATTGATATTAATAGAACCTTTCCAAAAAACATGAATTCAATATCCGAAAGTTGTCTTCATAATGTTGGCTTTGCAAAACAATAACAAGGAAAAAAGTTCTAAGATATTTAAGGAAAATATACATCAAACACATATAGCTCATGGATTTGATGATGCCACACAAACCACCTTCTCATCTTCATAAAGATATCTTCGATCTAATCTTCATATACCTAAAATAAACAAATAATATTCATTAACAACATATATAAACATGCCTACAATTGTTATGTTCCAAGACAATAGTTGCATATATTGAAGAATATACCTAATGATGGTGAGATCATTAATTTTGTGGAGTGGCAGAAGTGTTTTGTTGATTCATCAACATTTCTTCAATTTTCTTCATTGAGCTTCCATCAAACCCATACGACCCTTTAGTTCATTATTTTCATTTTGCATTGCCACCATGTGACTTTTAGGGGCTTTATTCTTTTTTTTTTTTTTGGTGGCATTCAATTAAGCTTCAAGTTCCTCTCTAGTAGGTTGTGGTCCTTTAATATCTTTCAATTTTATTCCTCCACCAAGTCCAACAACCCGATCACGGGACTTAGATTTAAAAACCTTTTGCACTACCTTTAAATATAAGAAATGAAAATTTATATAATTAATTAATTGCATACCTAGTTTATAAAAACTAAACAAAACCAAATTTACTTCTCTATATAAATGAACGTTTGCAACACTTTTTTGCAACAGGTTCCTAACAACCGTTGCAAAAAGTGACCTATAGCAACGGTTGAGTAGTAGCCGTTGTAAGAAGTTACCTATTACAACGGTTGAATTGCAACTATTTAAAATAATGACCTTCACCTGCAAGACAATTATTTTCCAACTAACACACTTTTTCTACATAAATTTTGGTAGCATCTCCCTATAAACCGACTAATCCATAATTGATAATTCACCTGCAAGACTATTATTTTCCAGCTAACACACTTTTTCTACAGAAATTTCGGCAACACCTCCCTATAAACCGACTAATCCATAATTTTTTATTCACTTGTAATGCAACCTCATTTCAACTAGCTCACTTCATCAAATGCACCAAAACCAATTCCATCCAATATATAATAAAACCCCTTTGTTTGCAACAAATCCCATCACATAAAACCAATTCCATCATATATCAAAATCAATTCCATCACATATATGCACAATACAATAAAAAAAACTCGATTTCACCTCAATAATAATCTAGGATTTAGTTTTTGTTTGAGACAATCTTACGTACAATCATTGAAGGGAGTTACCTGAACATGAGAATGTGATGGATCTTTTTCAACTAATTCCCGAATTTCCTCCTATAAAATGGAAAAAACATAATTATGAAAAAGCTAATTACAATTTGGGAAAAAGTATGATATATAGAAATCATGGTTTCAAAGATACCATACATGTTTTTGTTTTGTTTCTTCATTTAGAAGCACATTGCCCTTCTTACGAGTCTTATATAATACATCAACTAAATCTGGATTTTTGCCCTCATTTCCGCCCTTGCACAATTTGAGTGTTATTAGTTGATGTGAACAAACATAAAGTCATGAAAAGACTTAAAAGATTACAAATTAAGTATCTTACCAAATCCTCCCACATGACTTGCCTAAAAGGTCTACTACCAGTTCGATGGGCAAGGTCTTTTGGGTAGTTGAGTCTATTTTGGGAATTCCTTGCTTTTAATTTCTGAAACTTATTTCAAATTATTTATAATATTGAAGACATATTATAAATGAGTATAGTATTTAATTAATTTTGCATTTACCTTAAAACCATCGTTTGAAAGATTTCTTTTATCAACCACCTCCACTCGTTCCTATCAAGTCCATTGGGTGGTTGATTATTGTAAGCTGCTTGTAAGGTGATCTTCTTATTTGTCACATTATATCTCAACAAATTTGACCTCCAATTTGACCATAATTCTTTCATCTGATCAAGAACATGTGTACGATAAGACTGCATATTCTCATTTGTAAACACATCCTAAAGTAAGAAGAATCAAATATTAATTAAAGAATGTTGAAAAAAAGCTTAAAATGACAATTATAATCCATATAGTCATATAAAACAATATATAACAAAGTAAATTATCTTGCTATGTATCTTAAATACAAATACCTTTCTCTTTATATCCCCATAAATTAATTTACTATTAGTTTAATGCCATATAACTATATTACATGCCAAAAAATATTAAAAAAATTGGCATGTAACTTCATCACATTTTACTTACCGTAACTGCAGTCCACATATGATCTTTCTCTCGATTCCCGATGTCATTCCATTTACGCACTCTCACAGGGACAATATTCTTATCACGTACAATAATTCCCAAGTGCCATGCAAATACTTGGTGGTTAGTTCCTATCGCTCGATTGTTGTAGAAAGTTATTTCCAATTTCTCACCTGGCTTAAGTTTAGCAATTTCTTTGCATTTGTTTCTTCCCCTTTTCTTTTCATTGCTTGTTTTCTGTTTTTTTGCTACTGATTTGCCGACAACAACAATATGAAAGGTAGAAGTTTAAATATTAATAAACAATTAAAAAGAATCATAAATAATACATATTAGATGTACTGTACAACTATTACCATTAGTCAATTGTTAATTTGTTGCTGATTCCTCTAAAGGATTCTCGTCATCATTCTCATTGTCATCAACATAAGCATCATCGTCATCATACTCATTCCCATTCTCATTCTCATTCACATTCTCATCAGCATTCTCATTTGCATTGTCATTCTCATCCTCATTCTCATTGCGAAAAGCATTTTTAATTATGTTTTTATTTATTTCCTCATTATTAAGAGCATTAGCATTTAACTCATCAAACTCCATATCCACACATCTAGGTTAAGAATACAAATCACTATAACTATAATAATCCTCACCAAATCCCTCTTGAGACGATCTAAAAGCTTGAAACTTCGCACCACTAGCACCACCTATAAATAAAGGATGTGAATACGATGGATTGAAGGGAGCTCTCTTATCATTAGTGACCACGCTAGGTTTTCCTTTCTTGTAAACACCTTTAGATTGGTTACTATATCGTCCATTGGAGATTTCATTAGCATTAAATTTGTAACCACTAGCATTAGCACCAATAGGAGGTTTAACACCAACATGATATTCAACTTCGTATTTAGTTGTCTTAACTGATCCAACCCCAGATTTGGAAGCATGCAACTGACTTAACAACTTACCTCTTCCCTTTGCCAACATAAGTGGAGGAACATATTGCCTATTAGATCTTGGCAATTAAGATTGAGTTTTATGCATATTATGATGAACCATGTTATTTTCAGGAGCAATTTTGTTATTGTCAAGAGCAATTGAACCTATATTATTTCATAACCAATAATAATACTTGGGGTTAACACAAACAAAATCTGAAGAATAACTACCAGCACATGCATTATCGACTTATCACACAAAAAATAAAATCAACTTTCTTAAGTACCAGCTGATGTTATTTTTAGTTATGCTTGTTACTCATAACACTACTAGATAAAAGAGGCAATAAATTCTTTGAGGCTTGTGAGATGTTATATGGTATAAATTCTTTGTTTATATATGAATATTTTGCACGATGGCTTAGTTTTATTAGACTAGTAACTTAGAATGGCCCAAATACTTTTATAATAGTCATTTGATAGATATTAAAGGCAATGCAACTACATTCAAACACTAAAAGGCCTTTTGTGTTTAAGGAGAACTCTAGTTTGTTCATGTTTTGGAGATCAGTCATAGCTTCTATAGATCACTCATTATTATTACGCTAGATGCTTTTCTGAGTTTTAATTAAAGGTGTTATGGTGATTACAAAAAATAAAATCAACTTTATTAAGTACCAGTTGATGTTATTTTTAGTTATGCTTGTTACTCACAACACTACTAGATAAATGAGGCAATAAATTCGTTGAGGCTTGTGAGATGTTATATGGTATAAATTCTTTGTTTATATATGAATATTTTGTACGATGGCTTAGTTTTATTAGACTAGTAACTTAGAATGGCCCAAATACTTTTATAATAGTCATTTGATAGATATTAAAGGCAATGCAACTACATTTAAACACTAAAAGGCCTTTTGTGTTTAAGGAGAACTCTAGTTTGTTCATGTTTTGGAGATCAGTCATAGCTTCTATAGATCACTCATTATTATTACGCTAGATGCTTTTCTGAGTTTTAACTAAAGGTGTTATGGTGATTATCTTTAGCTTCACTCATGCTCAACATGAGTACTTACTCTTTATTTTCTGATTTCTTCTTTTCTTTATCAAAATGAAGATTTTGCAAAGTTTAGGGAGAGAGCTTTCTGGCGACCAGAAAGCTTTGATGAGTTTTGTTGGAGATGAGCTTTTGAAAAGAAGAGGAAACTTTGACGAATGATGGGCTTACATTGTGAACGTTCATGCTTAATAGCTCAACTTTAGCGACAAGTACAATGAGAAAATTAGAGAAATACGACTTAATATGTAAAACAGAAGACCTTACTTGAGGAGCGTTTTATGTTATCCATCGTACGATCCAAGGTTACCGCGTCACAAATAAATGTGGCAACCTAAAAGTCTGTAACAATAACATTAGTAAGAAACAAACTAACAAGCCTTTGCTAAACAACAACTTTGAACATTTCAAAATCAAAATATATTATGCAAAATTGAAATAAAATTTATTAATAAATAATAATCCACATATAATAATAATTAAAGAGTACAAAGAAAGAGTAACACAAAAAAGGTTCACATATAAACGATTTATTCCTCCCTTCTCCTCTTCCTTGATCTCTGCTCCCCATATTTGTTTAAATCATCTAGCACAAAAACAGGTTCTACGTTAGACCTACTCCTACATAATTCAGCAGAAGCACTTGTAGATGAAGATGCAATGTATGTTGGTTTGAATAGTTCTCCATATTGATAAGCTTCCCCTGTGTCTGTACCCACAATATCACTACCATCAAAAGTGTCACAAAAATTGCGTTGTTGAGTCTTGGAAACGAGTTGCCATCCTTTTGTAATGGTGTCTGTGACAAAAAAAAGCTTATCTTGCTTGGCCATCTAAGATAAAAGGTTCATCACCTTTTAATTGCTTCTTACAATTTACACTAACCACGCCATATTGATCTATTTTAACTCCCCTCACCTTATCATAGACATCCCACCAATTACAACGGAATAACACAATTCGATTTCCCCCAAGGTATTGTAACTCAAATATATCCGTTACAACTCCATAATAATCTATATTCTCATCTTCATTACCGGTGTTTCCAAGCACAACCACCCCACTATTTTGTGTTTTCATTGCTTGATCACGACTTTCAATGCGAAACCTATATCCATTAACAATGTAACCACTATATGATGTTACATATTGAGTTGGCCCACGTGACAATGAGAGCAAATGTTCCATTTCTTTTGTCTTGTCATTCTCATTTAACTAAGCAACCTACCAAATTAAAGGATATAAAATAATTAAGCTTCTCATATTATTTAATATTTTTCCAATAAGCAAAATATTGAAAACAAAATAAACTGCTTACTTCATCTTTAAACTAATTTTGACATTATTCGCCCATTCCTCTTCAGGTTGAATTAAATCATTAGATGCTTGAGTAGAAGAATACTTTCTATGGAAAAAAAAGATGACATTTATTTAAATTCATGATTAGTAATAATCAGAAATAAAACCCTAAAAAAGGAATCAAAGATAATATATTTACTCGAGAAAAGGCTGAAACTCATCAAAATTCTTCAAAATATATATATGAGCTTGATCCAACTCACGCTTCTCAACATGTCTAATTGTTGGGGCTCCTAAGCACGTCCAGGATGACTAGAAATCGGCAATGATTCACCACAATTAGTATCATTTTCATAGTTTCGGCCTGGACGGTTAAGTCTTGTCTTCATATAATCCATGTACCTTGAGCAAAGAGTCATGCACTCATCGGCCAAATAGCCTTCGGCAATCAAAGCCTATGGATGAGCCCTTTTTCGTACATAAGATTTAAGCTTGTACATAAATTGCTCAATAGGATACATCCATATAAATTGAACCGGCCCTCCAAGTTTAGCTTCATTGGCTAAATGGATTGGTAAGTGCATCAAAATAGTAAAGAATGAAGGTGGGAAGACCTTTTCTAACTTGCAAAGTGTGATAGGGATTTGGGATTCTATTTGCTCCATTTCTTTTACATGAATTACTTTAGCACATAATATGGTAAAGAAAATTGATAGCTCAATTAGTGCTTCACGTACAAGTGGAGTGAGAAGACAATGTATTGCTAAAGGAAGAAGATGTTTAAGTATTACGTGGCAATCGTGGCTTTTTAAACCTGAGATTTTACATACTTTAGAGTTGACACAATAAGATATATTTGAAGCAAAACCGTCTGGGAGTTTTAAATCTTTTAGAAAATTTTAAAAGGTTCTCTTCTCTGTTTGGGAAAAGGTATACGGAGCGGGGGGGAACTATCCATATGTCCCCTTCTTTTACCGGGTGCAACGTTGATCTGACTCCCATTTTTTCTAAGTCTTAACGTGCTTTCAAATTATCATTGGTCTTCCCATGCAGGTTCATAATTGTATTCAGAATATTGTCACATATGTTCTTCTCAATATGCATCACATCTAAATTATGTCGTAACGGAAGGGTCTTCCAATATGGAAGTTTGAAAAAAATACTTTTCATGTTCCAATGGTCACCTCTCTTGTCATGAGATATGTTACTTTTCACATGCGGATCCTGAGACAAAGTGATGTTCTCAAGATCTGTAAGCTCCTCAAGGATATCATCAATTTGAACTTGGTTTTGGAGGAGGACGAACCTCCACTGTATCGTCAAATGACGCTTTGTCTTTCCTCCATTTATGATTTTTAGGCAAATAGCAACGATGACCCATATAGTGATCCTTGCCACCAAAAGTCAACCATTTTGAACTTGTACCCTTAAGACAACACGGGCATGCCAATTTACTCTAAGAACCCCATCCAGACAACATTCCATGTGCAGGAAAATCATTGATGGTCCACAACAAAGCTGCACGTAATTGAAAGTTAGTTTTCGTTGCTGCATCAAAAGTCTCAACACCAATTTCCCATAGCTCATTAAATTGTTCAATGAGAGGCTGCAAATATATGTCAATAGCATCACCGGGCCTTTAGGTCCAGGAATAAGCATTGATAGAATCATATTCAACTGCTTCACACATAGTTCTGGAGGTAAGTTATAATGAATAAGTATCACTGGCCAAATACTATGTGGTTTTTTTGAATTTGAAAAAGGTTAAAAACCATGCATCACTTGCTAATCCTAGTCTAACATTACGAGGATCTAACTTGAAATCATAATGATCTCTGTCGAATAACTCCCAAGTAGTTCTATCAACTGGATGTCTTAATGATGTGAATATTGACAAAAGAAATCGCCACTTACAATGATAGAATTTAGTTCGGTTTTCTCTAAAGCCAAACACCAAGAAAAACGATCTAAGTCGAATAATTTTGTGAATTGATTAAAGCTATGCACCCTCAATTTCTAAAATTATCCTCACAAGAGTCTAAAGCCTAAGCACCAACTCTTTCAAAGTGTTCGAAATTTTTACACTTGAAAATTTCTTCGGTTTTGGTTTTGTTTTGTATAAAACAAATAAAACTTAAAACAATAATGTTTATTGAGTTCACTAATCTGAATTTTTACAAACTAATGTTAAGATTATTTATAGTCATAATCATCAACAAAATCCTAACTAAACTAAGCTAAAAACATACGCACAACATAGAGAAAATCATCCTAATCTAGTAACTCATCGATGACTCACAAGATAAGAATGCCACATCATCACTGCATGTTATGCAACTTGCTAAAATATCCTAACGAACCATATCTAAACAAAAAATATCCTAACAAACTTATTCTTACCTTGCTAATAAAGATAATCAACAAATTACAACCAGAATTACACAAAAATATGATCTACCCAAATCAACCAAAAATCGTCAAAATTGACGCCATAAGAAATCGTCCTATTTTGCGCAATTTTTGCGTTTTTTCTTCAAATCTTCTAGAAACCTTTCAAGATTCAATCTTTTAATCAAGAAACCTTCAAGAAGTCATTTTCCATGTATATAAGGCTGTAAATAATGATTAAGACACTTTAAGAAATAAAAGACTCAATGCCTAAAAATGAGAAAACCCTATCAAGTGAAGTGGGAAAAACTCATAGGCAAAACCATCTTATTCCCCTAATTCCGCCATTCTTTCCTTTGCTTCAATGATCAATTATTTTCGTGTTATACACCCATGATGATGTCTTTGAAGATCCCAAAAGCCTTGAATCTCCATAAGCCATTATTTCCCCCATACTTGCATCATTCTTAGAAGCCATTATCAAACCTTCGAAGTTATCACCTTGTTTCGTATCACTTAAGGTACCAGGTTTACTTTTATAATCACGATGCTAGGTCATTAGAGAAGCGGTTTTTGAGCACATATATAATCTTTGCTGCCTCGGTTTCAACGGAAAGTACCGCAATACTTTTTTGGGTATTCTTTTCCTATTTTTCCCACACTTATCTTCTCCGTTTCGTTTATCAATTTTCCATCTAGATGCACCACAAATTTTGCACGCATCTAATTTCTCATTTTCCCTCCAATACAACATGCAATCATTGATATATGCATCGACTTTTTGATATGATAAACCAAGGTCTTTCATAATCTTCTTTGACTCATAGTAAACCCTTCGGGCAAAAGTTTATTCTTCAATAGTTCTTGGAGCATGGTAGATGATTCATTACTCCATCGACCAAGGGTCTTGATATGGAGAAGCTTTAAGAACGCAGACATTTGTGAATTCTTACAGCCTTCATAAACGGGTTCTTGTGAATTCTTTAATAGGCTAAAAAATCTTTTCACGTCATCATTTGGCTCCTCAACATGAATAGCATCACCATTGCCACAATCATAAGAAGAGAGAACGTCATTGTATTGTGGCTACAAATCCCGTAGGATACCAAGAGTTTCACCTTCGTTTTCAACTCCTTTTGACTTATTATCACTACTATCAATTATCCTAGATTGAGCCTCGTCTAGCCTTTCGCCATGATGATACCAAAAGGTGTATCTTCTTATTATTCCATAAACTAAGAGATGATTTCGCACTTTTTCATGATCTCCGGACTCTATATTTAAGCATTTGGAACATGGGCAGCGTATTGTGTTGGTGCCCAACTTTTGAAAAGCAAAATCTAATAAATGATTAACTCCTGCTTTGTACGATTTGTCAATAACATAATCTTCAACATTCATCCAATCCTTATTAGGAGTCATGTCTACAAGAAAAATACTTTTTCAGAAACACTTACTAAATTTTAGAAAAGCAAGAAGTTAATATAAAGAAAATAAGATGATAAATTGCAATTAAGCTTCATTTAAAAATTTGATAGATCAAATTAAAGAACAACAATAAGATAATCACAAATAAATTACAATGATGCTTGTGGGAAAATCCCCTTTTTCTCTTCTCTTACATGTATCTTATTTTACAATTTGAAAGTTTCCTTTATCTACAAGCTTTCAATTTAACCACATGCTTCCAAACCCCAATCCCTCTTTCCTCATTCAATTCCCTCGAAACATTGTAACTAATGCAGTGTCATCATAGTATCATCACTATCATATGATAATGATATGCATCTAATATAGTGTAGTAGTTACTGGTACATGCATATTATGCTACATTCGGAGTATTTGTGAGCTAGGAAGTACTGTATATATATATATTTTAAATCTGTCATTTCGATAATAGAATAGAAGTTGGAGTTGTATATTTATTCATCATATATAGTTATCCACTACTTCTTACCACACAACTTATCCTCTTCTAAGGACCACTAACACACAATGCAATTGAATGAAAGAAATTTAATCAGGGCACAATGACATATTAAATTCAGATGCATATCTTGCTGGCAAAAGACTAAAAGCTGGAATAGCATTCATCACAAGCATATAGGGATTCAATCAACCACGATGCTATTAAGGGGAGAGAAGAATCTCAAATAGCCTGGTTCAATATCAGAAGAAACCGCAAGTACAAGCTAAAGCAACTAACACTCAATTTCGCAGCCCTAAACTCAAATAAGTATGTTCTCCTGCTCTTCACAATCACAAAGACCAGTAAAATACAAAAGTTTCAAAAAATTTCTCTACAGCCCTCAACTCACATAGTAGGGTCCTCCTGTTCTTCACAATCACAAAGACTATCAAAATCCCAACTTTCAAACTCAACACCAAAGATAATCGCAAGACAACATACCAGAAGTATACTTTCAATTTCTATAACCACAAATCACACTCTACACAACCATTAAATAGTACAAATTTCCAAGCTTTAAAACTCAAAATCAAGCATCTTCACAAATGAGACAATAACATAGCAAAAAACTTCCATTTCCATATA
Organism: Suaeda aralocaspica; assembly: GCA_016808085.1. NCBI lineage: Eukaryota > Viridiplantae > Streptophyta > Magnoliopsida > Caryophyllales > Amaranthaceae > Suaeda > Suaeda aralocaspica. Next base: position 68,190 of record PYUH01000084.1, on the reverse strand, counting down.
ATCCATGCAGACAGAAACAAGAAGAATTAGAAACCCAAATCATACACCAAATTCAGAATCAAAACCGAGATTTTCGGACACATCAAAGGCAAATTTCTTTGCCTTAACAACACAAATTACACACCCCACAAATCATAATGTATAAGGATCCCTTCCCAAATGAATTCAACAAAGCGAGAAAAACAAAAACCTGTCATTTCCTTCAAATTCAAAGTGACAAGCAACAATTAGCATTAAGAAAAAATTATCATACATATTCACAGGAAATCTGCTAACTGTTGATTCTGTGAGTGGTTGTGTTAAGAAAGAAGTGGTGTGGAGGCTTAAATGCATGGAAAGGCATAAGTGGAGGATACGAGATAAAGCTTTGCTTTAGAGATTAAGTAATCATGTTTAGGATTACTGAGCATGATATGCTTGAGTAGTTTTAGCTGGAGTTGTGTGTTTTGTTATGCAGGCTGTATGGTCAGAGTCCTATTCTGTTCAGGTTCTGTTTAGGCTTATGGTTTTGGTGGCTGTTCAGAAGGCAGTTATGTGATTTTGCAGCTTTGGCAAAGCCTGTTTCAGACTAGGATTTTGTCTGATTGCTGTGGTTGTTTGCCTGTTTCTGTCATGGTTTCTATTATCCTAAATGCAACATTTGATCACCTTAGTTCTGTAGGACCAGGGGAGCAGTTTATGAAGGGGATTGTAGTAGTGCAGAAAGCTACATTTTAGTTTTGCAGTGACTGTGGCTTGCTTGTGTTGTTCCCTGTTTTCTTTTGTTTGGTTGGGTGCAATATGCTTTGTTTGGCTGTGTGTTTTGGCTGTGTGAGTTGATGATGAATGAAGGTCGAAGGAGGGGGTATTTATAGTTTTGGAAGTACCATCGTTGAGCGCCAGGGCGCTAGAGGAGCTCTAGGACGCCCAGAAGCGAGCGCTAGGGCGCCCACTAAGCGTTGTGGCGCAGCTTCCCTGGGCGCAAGGGCGCTGGTTAGGCGCCTGGACGCTCTCCCTGTGCTATGGCGCTCAATGCCTTGAATTTCCATTTTTACGCGGAATATCTCCGGTGCATCCTTATTTCATATATTTTCTCCCATAAATCGAAATATTTCGAAATATTACGAGAATATACGAAATTTTCTTCCAATTATACATTTCCATAACCTAGAGTTGCTATAAACCGAACAAATCTTTTTGGAAGGTTCGTCGAATTCGGCCACTTTCGTACGCTTAAGTTAATTTTTTCTATTTTCTAAAATGAATTTAAAATGAAACGAAAATGAAATGAAAATAATAAAATCATTTTAAGTGTACTTCAACCGTTACAACTAATCATCGGTTAGCCCCTCCCTATTGACAAAAATTTTACTTATTTATTTAATTATTTATTTTCATGTAGTCGACTTTCAAGAATCGGATATTGTTGCGACGTGGTACACGATAATCATCAGCTATTAGGTGGGACCAAAATTACGTGACTTTACAGTTAGCCCCCACTTTGACTGAGTTTGTAGAGACGACTAGTCTCGTAAAGCGAAAGTCAAAGTACTTGGTACCTGCAAAACAAAGGTTAGTTGTACCTGCACCAAGATAATATATTCTCAGAAAGTGCTACGTTTCTTGAGGACAAAGAAAGGTCTCCTTCAGATGCTGTGTGATCATATAGGAGTTTCAGGAAAAGGCGTCGGTACCATCCGCCTAGATATGAATTTCCAGAAAAGGCGCTTGTGCCATCCGGTCGTATGTGAGGTTCCGGGAAAGGTGTCTGTACCATCCAGAGAAATATTGTTCAAGACTAAGGTTGATCATTTAACGATCCAAACATTTCCGCTTTAGACTCAGCTTAGCGGTAGGGACACGTGATGATGTCGTAGAGAGTTGATTTATTATCTTTAGACTTGCTTGACCTGGTTTGGTTTTTAGGGGCAATTTGGTAAATTTGACCCGACTCATCTTTAAGGAGAATTTTAGAATTTCTTACCCGATTCGTCTTTCGGGGGCATTTCGGTAATTTGGACGAGCAATATTGGTAAATGGCGGCATAAATCGTTGGAGTATGGAAGTAAATCTCTTTCGAAGTACAAAAATCAAAATCCCCAAAGTGGAAAGTGGACCCCACAGGGGGTCCCAAAATTCACCACCTGGGCAGCCATAGCGCAACCCCAACACCTAGGCGCTCGTGTTGGGCCCTTTGGCTGTTGATTGACTCATTTGAACATGTTGTTGTTGTTGTTGTTGTTGTTTGTATTTGTTGTTGGTCCGTGTATTGTCTCACACAAACACCTTACTTTCTATTTCGTGTTGCTAAAAAGATAAAACAACAAAAATTCCTAACCTCCATCGTTGTTCTTGAAGCTTGGAGCTCGGATTTTTCACGTGGATCTTGCTCACAGACAATGTAAGTTCTCTAAACTTAGCTCATGTTGTTGTTTTCTTGCTTAAATTTTGCAAAAGACCTCACTTAGTTCATGAAGTAGTAGTAACCCCAAAATTGGGTTTTCTTGATTTTGCTAATGAATGTCGAAATTGATGCATGTTCTTGCTTCCATGAGTGTAATGGAACCCTTAGCAAGTAGTTTGAGACAAAACAATTGAGATTTAATTTGAGTGAAAATTCAACTTGTTAGTTTAGGGTATGAAGTAGTGTAGTGAGGGGCATAATTTTGAGTGGATGAATAAGAGAAAATTGCTTCGTTGTATTGAATTGTTGATAAAAATGCATTTTTGACTTGAAAATTGCATGAATTGTGTTCTTGTGGAATTTTGTGAAACTTAACTCATATAGTTCATATAGTTCACATGAACTTGAAATGAACTAATGTAGTGAATTTTGTGTAATTTGCCTCTCTTGATGAATGAACTTGATTTCCACGTATTGATGGTGATGACAAATTGAGAATGGCTCAAAGTAGCAACAATATGTAGACTCTTGAAACTAATTTCCGCAAAATGACTACTAACTTACATAGGTCATATAAAGTTAGGTGATTCCCTTTTGGTCATGATAAACTTAACTTAATTTGATCTTCGTGAGTTAGACGTTGGTTTTACCATGTTTGAAATTGTCTTGAAATGAATGAATCGAACATAGAAGTTCACGACAGTAATTTTAGTTCAAAATTAGTTTATTTAAGCTTCTAAATGCTTTCATGTAATGCTCTAGTCATCAAAAGCAAATGTAGATATGCTTGTTTGCTCATATTAGCCCCCTTTTAATCTTGTTAGAAAATGTTGGAAATATTGGTTTGTTGGATGCTGCTGAGACTTTGAGTCTTCCATAGTTTATTGCATGTGGCTGGACAACCATAACTCATTGTTTATTTATGGGAGATGTCCATATACAGCCATTGTGCTGTCGGAATTTCTGCTCAAAATTCTTATATTTTGCAGGTCTAGTTCAGATGATGACATTGTGGAGGTGGAGGACGTGCGCATGATGTCCTCCAAGAGGTCTAGACTATTGGCTCCTTGGGATTGGCAGCCTAACATGTTTGCCTTTGATCAGGCTTAGCATATTTCTCACCTTCCCCTCTCGGGCCATTTGAGGGACTAACTCTTTTACTTTCTCTTCGTTTTCTTTTTTGTTTTTCCATGTTCAACCTTTCCTTTTTCCTTTTGCATGACAACCACCATCTGAGGGGGTTTGGCTCGAGTATTCTATTCTTAGAGGGGCTTGCTTTACTCCTAGGGCAGCGTGATCCCGATCTTTTCTGCATGCCTACGGGATGTCGATTTGATAACTTCATTCAGGGCCTTTAGGCCCTCAAGAGCGTGAAAAGCACACAAGTATTTGTTTTCTATCTCTTGGAGTGGTGGTGGGACACAAAGCTTCCACCAATCCATTGCCTTCATGTGAATCCGTGATTACCTGAAGAAATTGGGTGTTTTTTTTTAGTCTCTTTCACGCTGTAGCACTACTAGAATATACTATATTAGTGACCAGTGAATAACGATCATATTAAATTTTGGATGTTAAATGTCACTAATAACAAGAATATTAATTGTTGGTCGTTATATTTGAGTATTAATAATAAGAATACCACATGTTGGTCGTTATATTCAATTTAAAATGCCTCAAAACTTGATCGTTAAATTAATTTAATTAATTAAATTAGACTTTATAATATTCAGCGGGTTTTTTAATTGAGAAAAAATTAATTAAATCAAACCTCAAAATTTTCCCACCATTCTACATATTTTCCATATTTCCAAAACCTATTTTGTTCGCCTACTGTATTTCCATAATCACTTAAGTCACTTCTAAATCCTTGTTCTCCTACTCTATTTCCATATAAGCACTTTTTTTCTCTTTAAATTATTCAATTCATCAATTCAACTCTTCAATTTCGTGAGTTTCTTAATTCTCAATTTCACTTGGCGATTTCATCAATCCTGAATTTTTGTTTTAAAAATAATTCATTGTTCATCAACTCTCAAATTCGATTTAATTGGGGGCTGAAACTCTCAATTCGTCATCTTCAAACTTTATTAATTGTGTTCGAAACTGATTCATCTTTATTCATTAAGTCAATTAAAATTGTTGGGGCATTTGTCAACCCAAAAGGCATAACAGTGAACTGATAGTGCCCATATCTCGTACGAAAAACCGTGTTTGGTATATCTTCGTCAGCAATCCTCAATTGATGGTATCCTGACATTAAATCGATCTTTGAGAGTACCGTAGCTCCTTTCAACTAATCAAATAAGTCATCGATTCTTAGTAAAGGATACTTGTTCTTGATCGTCACTTTATTCAACTCCCTATAACCAATACACACTGTCATGCTCCCGTTTTTCTTCTTCACAAACAGCACTGGCACTCCCCAAGGTGAAGCACTAGGCCTAATGTGACCCTTCAACAAATCCTGTAACTGCTTCTTCAACTCGCTCATTTTTGCAGGTGCCATCCTATATGGTGCTTTTGTAATGACCGCCGTTCGTGGCGCTAAGTCTATGAGGAAGTCAGTCTCTCGCTTCAGGGGCATTCTCGAAATCTCCTACGGAAACACATCTAGGAAATCCTTCACTACCTCAATCTCCTCTGTCACAAAAGACTCGACATGATCTACATCCCTCACACTATAAAAGTAAATTGGGAAACCTTTATTCACGCATCTAGCAAACCTCATCATTGACACTATTTTGTTGTTTTTCGGCCTTTCTACCCTACAATAGCTCACCTTCTTACTCTTTTTAACAAACGAGATTTACTGCGGCACACACAAAATCTCAACATTATGTTTACTCAACCAATCCATCCCTAGAATCACCTCTAAGTCACCCAACTCAAACTCGATTAGGTTAGCCTTAAACTCCACTCCCTCTATCTCAATCAGAACATCCAAATATCATTTTGACCTCCGTACTTCTTATCTTGATGGTAACACTATCGACATATCTATTGTATCTACCTTTCCCAAAACAACCACTAAATTTTCCAAAATTAAGTGGATACAAAAGAATATGTTGCACCAGCATCGAACTACACTTTAACAAGAAGAGAGTGAATAGACTAGTAATCACATCCTTACTATCATCTGCTTCACTTCGTGCCATCACATTCAACTTTCCAGCATTCGAAGTCTTAGTTTAGCCTCCTCCATTACAACTTCAATCCCTATTTCTAGCTTGTTGCATTGTCTTTCTTCCAATATTTCCTTGGAAACACTTTTGCTGACCTCTGATTGAATTTCCCCTGAACCGAGACCCCTGTCCTTCCTTTCCCTTACCCTTGGAGAAGCACTCATACTCACGATGTCAGAGCTTATTACACAAACAGTAACTCATTAGGTTTCAAGCATAGTCGACCTTCTTAAGTAGCCTTCTACACCCTATTCCCATTACCATTTGCAGCCTTTCCAATGTTGCCTTTATTCCCCTGAATATTGTTGTTAAAACAAGGCTACTTAAATCCACCATGACTCCCTTGTTGGTTAAAGTTTCCTCTACCATCCTTTCTTTTCTCCCTCGTCTCGCCTTCTTTCATCAGCATCTCTTTCTTCTTTTGGTCCAAGGCATACAAGTGTGCATCTCTACCATAAAACTCATCCAAAGACTCAAATACTTTCCCGGCTAGTTGCAACTAAATATCTATGGATAACCCTCTCTCAAAACGACTAGCCATCAGCTTCTCCATTGCAACAGCTTCCTTAGCAAACCTAGACAATTCTATAAAATTCGAGTGGTACTCAGTAACCGACATACTCCCCATCTTGAGATCTAAAAACTCACCAGCTATCTACTTTTGAAGGAACATAAGGTTGCACTAATTGCGAATCTGCTCCTGAAACACAGTCCAATTGACTTCTAGCAACGCCCTGATCACTGCTTCATTTTGTGACCACCAAAGATCCGTTTCTCCCCTCAGGTAGTAAACTGCATGGTTTAGCTTTGATTCTTCTGGACACTCAACCGCATCAAACAGCTTGTTGAACTCTCTCAACCATCCCTCTAAAACAGTTGCATTGGGTTCTCCTTGGTATGTAGGCGACTTTCTTTGATCAATTTTCTTGAATAGTTCCCCATCACGGTCGCCTCCAATACCATTTCCTCTAGCGGCTAACTGTTGAGCTATAGTAGCCTATTGGTTCACTAAGTCATTCAATTGATTGTTGTTACGCTCAGCCATCCTATTTCTCCTGTAGAGGAAAAGACCTTTTTATTAAATTATGTCTAACTCTAAGTTAGAACAATACAAAACTTATAATATAGCGTGAAAGCACCTCTTCAATTCATCCCACACAGGAAATTTCCATTCCTTTATAGCGATTGATTCACATAGTTTTGATTGTTAACATGTGGACTCGAGACTTTGGGGGCCCACGTGCCCTTTCTTACAGGACATTGAATGTCGTGTTAGTTTGTTTACATAGTGTTAGTATGCTTGGCTTGAGGGTGAGTCTAGAATCTCAAAAACCAAGTACAAAAGTTGCCACCGTCTTTCTTTCGGATTCCCATTAGGTCATAGCCCAATGGCAAAATGAAAACCAAGGAGAAAAAGGTCTCATATCTTTGGATTCGGGGACGAGGGTAAGGACAACAGTAGGTCACACTGTCCCCCTGCGTATAGCGGCCTCTACTTGTCCTCATGTGTAATATCACAATCATAATATCGAATTAAAACAATCATATTTCTGGTTTAGACCTACAAACACGCATGGAAATAAGGCTAGGCGGGTTTTTGATTAATGCACACATAAATTTCGTTTTACCATGCATGGGTGATCGCTTTTCGATTAAGTTGATTTTAATCTTAGATTAGTTGAAACATGCTTTTTTAGGTCATTGAAACTAAACATGGGTGAAAGCTTTAAGCATATAGCATGAATCATAAAAAACCTAAAGCACATTTTCTACTTAAAATTGATTTTAATTTCATGTCGAATCATGATTTAGTAAATATTGCATGAATTTGATAATAAACATCTCAATTCTCTAATAAAGCATTAAAATCACATAATCATGCAAACTAACTCATTTGAGGAACTTAAGACGATGATTTCGACATTGTTGGCCTCATTCGTAGTACCTTTAGTGCAAGTCGAAGACCCCTTAAAACCGAGAGCTTGAAGAAACTTAATTAATAATGATATTAACAAGTGTATGGCACAGTTTTCGAATTACAGCCCAAAAACCGAGGGAGTTTTAGAGAGAGAAAGTGACAGTTACAGAGAGTGTGTGAGAAGAAGTTGTGAAGGTCTATGTTGATGATTGATGTGAATGATGGTTGAAGTAGGGGGGGGGGGTTATATAGTGTTGGAAGTACCATCGTTGAGTGCCAGGGCGCTGGAGGAGCACTGGGACGACTACAAGTGAGCAGTAGGATGCATAAGGAGCGCCAGGACGCTCGAGGCAAGCGCCAGGGTGCCCACTGAGCACTGTGGCACAGCTCCTCTGGGCGCATGGACAGTCTTCCTGCGCTATGGCGCTGAACACCCTGAATTTCCATTTTTACGCGGAATATCTCCGGTGCTTCCTTATTTCATATATTTTCTTCCATAATTCAAAATATTATGAGAATATACAAAATTTACATCCATAACACCATTTATACACTGCCATAACCTATAGTTGCCATAAACCGAACAAACCTTTTTAGAAGGTTCGTCGAATCCGGTCACATTGGCACGCTTAACTTAATTTATTTTATTTTTGAAAATGTATTTAAAGTAAACGGTAATAAAATGAAAATAATGAAAATAATAAAATGAAAATGATGAAAATAATGAAATGAAAATACTAAAATCATTTCAAGTGTACTTCAACCGTTAAAACTCATCATCGGTTAACCCCTATCGACAACGGTTTTATTTATTTATTTTCAAGCACTCGAGTTTCAAGAATCGGACATTTTTGCAACGTGGTACACGATAATCACTGGCCGTTAGGTGGGACCAAAAATAGGTGTCTACGTTACACAACCATTAAATTAAAATAAAACACATAAATAAAAAAAATACCCTTGGTTTTGCTCTACTTGAGACACAGTCCCATAAAAACTAACTCATTTTATTCCTTTATTCTCATAAAAGTTCTCAAACACTTAGTTTTCTAAAAGCGTTTAAACATTAACAATCTAAAAAAAGTAACAATTTCAAAGGTCCATTATCTTCTGAACATTAACAATACTAGACAGCATAAGTTTAAACTAAACTCACATTCCTAACACATAATCTCAAACATTAACATTATCATGCCTGTCCCTTGACATCAAATATTTCTCATGTATGAACTCAGGATCATCCTCAATGTCATCTTCAACATCACCCTCCGAATCCTTCTCGGTATCTTCATCCATGTCCTCTTTGCGATCAAGTTCACTTTCTTCTTCTATCTCAGAATCAATCACTAGCTAAGTCCACAAACACTGGTATTACTAGATTTGGATCCTCAATCTCATAGCATGAGCTATAGTTCGACTCGCAACCTGGAGAACCTGAAGCAGCTTCATTTTCATTCATTGCAGCATTCTCTTGGTCATTTGGGATTGGTTTGGGTGGCGACTTCTTACTTGAATTTGACTTCACAAACTCTTGCTCCTTATTTTGAATATAGTTGTAATCCCCCGCATTTTTGAGACTTTATATTATAATTATAAACTATTATAATATATAGTTTTATGAATTTTATAAATAAAGCTTATTTATATTTATAATTTATAGTTTTATGAAGTTTTAAATAAAATATTCTTACAAGGTTTTATCCAAGAATTGATAAATATTTCTAAAAGAGGTTTTACGTATTTAATTTAATTTCTAAAAATAGCAAAATAGCTTTGGGTCTTTATTAAAGGAATTTTCGGACCAATTAGGCCCATATTACCCTAATTTTCGAGTAGGGCTTTAGCCCAAATGATTTTATGGTCAAAATTATTTTATAATTTATTTTTTTGATTATCTAAATATTTTATGTCATAAAAATAAAATAGTTTTCAAAATTTTAAAGATAGATTAAAATTTTCAAAATATGTCATGAACACCTAATCTTTATCCTTGATCAAAACCTATGTTGTTTAGAGATTGGATTGCAAATCCAATCCCCCTTTTCTCTCCTCCTTGGCCGGCCTCCCTAGGGTCCTTAGTAACCTATAAATACCCCAATACTTTATCATAAACTCACTTGCAAGTCTATCACAAAAATCAGAAAATTTCTCTCTCTTTCTTACTCTCTTCCTTCGTTTTTCACGAGTGAGGCGTGGCTCACTTTGAGCCACCATCGCAACCACCACACGCCACCACCTTGTGCTCCACCACCACCATATTCAAGCTCTTACTTCCCTCTTTGTCAAGGTATCTTCCTCTTCCTCCTATAGAGCCACCATAGTAGACAAAAATCAAGCCAAAGTGGTTTTAAAAAAATTCTTTTTACTTCGATATTTGTTCTAAAATTCAACATTTTTATGTTATGATTTTCTAATGTAAAAATAGAGTATTTAAAAGTATTAAAGTGGTTTTTTAAATTTTTATTATGATAGCTTTCTTGAAATTTTACGGCTTGCGGTTTTATTGCAATTAAGCGAGGATTAGTTCTAGAAAGAAAGAAAATTTCGTGGAAAAAGGTATGTGCAGTATATCAAAAATCTAATGGCATGAAAATTTAGGGTTTGATTCATATAAGAGTATGTCAAAATTTGGAGTCGAGAAAATGATCATGTTATCCCCTGTGAAATTGTTTGTGTTAAACTGGAAATCTGCCATTTTATTGGTTTTGTTGATTTAATGAGTTCAAAGTGCTTATCTATGCTCGTCATATTTTATTCTGGACTTTCTATACTGTGTATTAAGTTGTGTTGAAATTTCGTGATTTTTAATGAACTTTAAGTTGGTTAATAAAATTATTTAGTCGTTTTGCGGTTTTGTGGTTTTTACCGTAATCTGTTTTTCCAAAGACTTTAAAGGTTGAATATGACCACGAGACTAATTTTAATGGATTTCTAAGACACAATATGGGTTTATAGAGTTGGTTTCGTCATTAAAAAGACTTTCTAAAATTATAAAAAAAAATTCAGATTGGTTTTGACCAGATTGGACTGTTTTCAAAAATAAATCTTTTACAAATATCTAAAAAGTAGTCTAAGGTTTATAAAGATTATTACTAGTTAATATAAGTAGAAAAGTGAATTATAAAAGTTTTTTTACGACCTAGATAATTAAATAGGTATTTAATTCGGATTTTTAAATGTTTTATCGCTAGTTTTAGGGTTTTCGGTTAAAAATCTACTTAAAATCACATAGACCTTGTTTAGCCAAGAAATTTATTTTGAGATCTTATTTTAGGCACTAAAGGTTTTGGAAATTTTTTTTGGAACTTTTATTGATTTTAGTATTTATTTCTTAATTTATTTCTATTTTTACTTAAGTCCGATCCCTTTCATGACATAATGAAAAGTTGAGGTAATGAGTGGCTGCTACAAACATAAGACATAAGCAGAAACACAGTAGGAAGCCACAAATCACAATTAGGTTAGAAAGAGCAGAAACTTAGGTTTTACTTATGGGGATCAGACATGATACGAACTTGTTTTATTTCATGAAAAATTATTTTAAACCATAGATTATATGTATAATGATGATAACAGATTGTAAAAGAGTTTTATGCTTGATTTATGATGTTTATATGAGCTTTTAATGAGTTTGGAATAAATAAATAAAGCTGTGAATTTTTATTAACACGTGTTCATGCACAATAAAAATAGTAGCACGTGAAATAAGTAGTCATAATTATTTTTAATACATCTAAATATTGTATGATGAACTTAGGACATGACTATAATGTTTGATGATCAAAATATGATATTTAGAAGGGTTTTAAAGTTTTTTTAAAAATATTTTATAAAGCTGCCATTTTTGAAAAATTACCAAAAATCAAATGGTTGGTGAAAGAAAAAAATTAAACTAAAGTATGGAATTGAATATAGACCATATAAGGAGCATGTTAGACAAGTTTCCAAGATAAAAAGTTAGTTGAGAGTTGTTGTAGAAGTTAGTCAACAAGGTTTTAATTTACTTTCGATTTTCTCTATGTAGGAGTTGTGACGGATAACCACTACTTTACAAGGTACGTAAGTACTAAAGGCGAAAGTAAAATTAGAATGTGTGCTTGGTTGTTGTTCTTACATGTTGTGAATGTGAATATGAATTGTTGCTTAGTTGACTTGCATGAGAAGTATGCTAGTATGAAAGTATGATCTTTATATCTACTTGGCATTCCACATCTACAGTATTATTAATTTATCATGAGTAATTTGAATGTTGAATTATGTCTAACGTTGGCTAACAGTTAATATAGAAGAAAAGAAGTTATTTAAGTCGATTAGTTACTTAATCGACAAGGAAGGTAGTCTGTGAATTTTTTTCGCTTGATTATTAGAAGTTAAAGAGCAAATATTTATATATGTGTAGCCACTCACAGTTTAATGTGTGGTAAATGAAGTTTGGTTAATTAAACGACGCACAAGATTATTTATAGAATCACCTAAAATTCAAGATAATTAATATGGTTGTCTTTGATGTCATGCATGCTTGTATGTGTTGCTATGTGAGAGTCGTAATATTGTTAAACCTGTTAATCACGTAGAGTGAAAAAGGATTCGCACCAAAACTCTTGGAACGTATATACCTTCAGTATGAACAATGGGGGAAGTCGTATGGAACAGTGATCTATGACTTCTAATCGGGGTAAATGATGTTGTACTCTTTTATATTTTTAATGCGCTAGAATCCCGTCACTTTATGTGACATAGGTAATACCTTGTTGGAGTTGCTCCCAAGTTGGTGCCCAATAGGGCGATTTTAAAGGAAAGGAAGCCCATTCGATGAGAAATCCAGCTTGTAAACATAGTAAATAATTTTATATGAGTTGAGTATATGCACAGGTGAAGTGTAGACGTGTAGTCAACGGTAAGAATTGTATGTGATGTACTTTTCTTTTATTTTAATATTAATCATGTTTTGCATAGTCTTGGTATTTATGTACTTGGCTTTTCTGATTTTGTGTGTTTGTGTGCATGGCTTTGACTTTGACTTGGCCCTACGATGACTTACTTGTTGGTAAGTAGTTCTCTAGAATAAGAGGAAGCTACAAGTAGCAGTGGACATAAGTCAAACATGCTGGGCTGAAATGAGAGTTCTTGCATCGTTGTTTTCTTAGTTTAATGCTTTATGGACTTGTTAGTTATTTATTATTTGATGTTGACTTTTGTTTAGAAGTTTAAAGTTTATTTGGTTTTGAAGGGCCATTAAGATGGTTCCGAAGTGTAGTAAAGATTTATTTTGGTTTTCTTTTGGTTTTTGACTTGATTTGTTTTGAGTTTATTTTTAAGTTTTACTTTGAGTTTTAATTTGGTTTTGGTTTTAAAGACTTCCGCTATAGTACTTGGATAAAAGTCTAAGCCGTTATCACGGTGGGGGTAATACTTTGGTTTTCCTAGTTAAGTAGAAGTCATTATAATTATTATTTCTTTATATATCATAATAGTTTTCGGAAAATCAGGAGAAGAAAGTTAGGATATTCCAGTGTGTTACATACCCAAACTCACCACATGTTATGAAAGCAATAACACATAATAACATATCTTAAGGTATTTTTGGAATTTACTATTTTTAGAATTTTTCCATTTTTAGTAACCTTCTAAAATAAGAAATTTCTTTTTCCCAAAATCAAACTTAAGGTACCAAAAATAATAATTTATTTTATTTCGAAAACTAAGCTCTGGTAACCACTTTGTAACACCATGGAATTTCCCAACTTTCTCCTTGCTATTTCCATAAATCATAATATAAATAAGATAAATAAAATAATAAAAATTAAAGAAAAACTTCCTACTTATCTAGGGAAAAACAACGTATCACCGCCACCGTGATAACAACTAAGGCTTTCAAAGTGCCACAGTAGAAGTGTTTTATTTCAAAACAAAAGTAAAACTCCAAAAGAACTTTCAAACCAAATTCAAATAAAACTTTATTACAACTCGGAACCGCAATAACGACCCTTCAAAACACTTTTAAACTTTGGAAACCCAAAAGTTATCAACAATGTAAATAACATATCCACACAAGCAACAAAAACAACAATGCAAGCGCTCATCACTCAATTCCAGCATGATTGACTATGCCTACCTTTACCTGTACCTTTCTCTTTATTCTAGAAAACTACTCGCCATCGAAATGAGTCGTCGTAGGGATGAGTGAAGGAAAAAGTCATGCACACAAAACACACACAATCAGCAAAGCTGAGTACATAAATATTAGAGACTATGCAAATCCACATTGACAACAAAATAAAAGAATAGACAACACATACTTCTTACCATTGCCACCACTACATACATGTACATAGACTCATCACATTAAAAATTATTTATTATATTTAAATCGTTGGATTTCGCATCGAATGGGTTTTCTTTGCTCAACAATCTCCCTAATGGGCACCAACTTGGGAATTCCAGCGCAATTAAAAATATAAAATAGTACAACGTCTTTTACCCCGATTAGAAGTTATAGTAACTATACCCATAACTCCCTCCATTGTTCATATTAAAGGTATATATTTTCCAAGAGTTTTGGTGTGAATCGTCGTTCACTTTACGTGATAAACAGGTTTAACAATTGTTATGACTCACACAAAATCACATAAGAACATACATGGCATCACTACGCCAAAAACACTCTTTAATAGCAGTTTTTTAGTTTATTAATGGTTGTCTTAGAACAACAATTAATCAAACAATTGTTAAAAGGTAGTCCACTTTGAATAGTGGTTCCAGAACCACCATTAAAGATGGTGTTATGAACAACCCATGTATACGTCTTTTAACAGCTTGCTTTTGTTAGCTTTTTAATAATAACATCCAATGAAAGTACTTCAATGGCACCAAATTTTGGACATTTATTAGCTTTTGTTTAACATGAGCAATTAAAAATTTGACAGCGTTTGATATGTAACTGCTATTAAAACATACAATTTTATTCTAAAAATACATTAGCACGTAAAATGCTAATTATAATAATAATAATAATTATTATTATAGCAATAGATATGCATAACTAAACTTCAAAAGCCTAGCCTTGCTTATAAATCAATGTACGATCCAATATACATTTGTATTTAGCAGTACATTTCACTACCACCTCTTAACACTTACTTTGTTCAAAAATGCATAATAAACAGGCTATCGCACACCACTCAAAAATAACCGAACAACTCTAACTAATATAGCTAGGGAAGTAGGGACCGAATCCTCAGGGAAGCTATTAAATTCTACTAGTTCTACAAAGCATAAAGTGTGTAAGGGGCCTTGGTCGAAATTTCGGTAAATGACTACTAAAACTAAGAAGACTAAGAATAAAACTAGGGAAATGACGGGAAATTATGGATTAAACTCTATTAATGGGAACCTAGGGCTATCGGTTCACTATGATCAATCAACAAACTCAATTAACGCTCACTAATCAATTCATTGGCATTCATTGAACTAGGGCTCACTAATTCTCTCGAACTTAGACTCCCTCAAAACTCCTTTACCGGCTCTCGCTCACGTAAATTCGTTTTTGCCTATCATTCAATGGTCTAATTGTGGTAATCTTACCTCTCGGCCTCAATTTCAACAATAACCTAACTTACAACTAAATCTGGCCACAATTTAGTTGCAATCACTAGAAATCAATAATAGGAATTCAATTAAAAGCCAAGAACTAATTAGAAACATAAATTAAATTCACATCATGATCATAGATCCCCTAACCCTAGAGAAACGACTACTCACTCATAATTAAGGGAACGAAAACAAAGTTGAAGTCAAACAACATGATCATGAACAAAAACCTAATTAAAACTAGAATTAAAACTAAAATAACTACTAACAAAACTAAATTAAGAATTAAAAGATAGCAAATTAATTAATCTAAACTAAGAACTAATAAAATAAGGAGAATCATGAATTTAAAGTAATTGAAAAGCATAAGGAAAGAAAGTACCAAATGAATGATCGAATTGCATTAACCGAAAGCTTGAATTGTTGAACAAAGTAATCAATTTTAAAATTCTAGAGAGAATAATCAATTTTCGATTCCTAGGTCTAAAAGTATGATAAAAACTAGTTAGGGTCGTGCCCCCTTTACATAGAGTATATATAGGAATTAGGTTTTTAATTAATTAAAACCCACGACGCAAAACCGCGAAGAAAAGCCGAACGGATCAAAATCCGTGATACCTACGCCCGCATGGTGAATAATGAGTGAGTTCTGATACTTCTGATCTATGTTACAGGAGCATAGGTTAAATGGGGATTAAAGGCCCGCACCCGCATGAACCAAGTTGAGCAACATTTTGACGATCTTGCTTATTTCTTCGCTCGATACTTCGAATTTCATTCGTGACTTCTCGTGACTTGGCACGCATCCCGAGGTAAGTGCATTTTGACTCGTTTTAGCTTCAAATGACTTCATAACTCTCTATTACGCTCCTGTAACATAAAAACAAAACCGAAAGCCACGCGTAATAACCNAAACCGAAAACCACGCGTAATAACCGAAAAAGTATAAAATAACCGAAAAAGGTTCTAAAAGTCAACTAAAGACGCTAAAACCGTCCCAAAACATAACTTAACATCGAAAGACGATATTTAGTCAAGACAAAGCCACAAACTTAACTATTTAGCACAAGAATCAACCGAAAATGAGGGAAAAACACAACATAAAACACGTATATCAAATTCCCCCAAACCGAACCTTTGCTCGTCCCGAGCAAAACACAACGAAATTGACTACACCCCATAAAAACAAGATAAGCATCATAACTCAAGAGAACATCCGAAGGCACATGGATCAAAGCTAGCCAATCAAGCACCCAATTACCGTCCTTCCTAAATACGGGTCAAACAAAACCAACCAAGCAAGTTTAATGAATCGATGACTAGAGTAGCTCACGGGTTGTCACTCCACACAATTAATGATGAGCCTATAATAATGAAGCTCTAACCCTCACCTCCCAACCAAATGTGGAATGCAATGCAAAATTTGTTTAAATGCAATTTTAAGAACCCGAAACCCACATCTCACACCTCATGCAAGTGTTTGAGAGTATCCACTCATCCTAAATGTCGACTCGGAATGCAATTAATACTCTACGACCTTGACAAAGGATTCACTTCACAATAACCATAGCATGTGCATGAAGATCAAAAAGGACTTTAATAAGCTTGTAACGTGGCTAGGGTGATGGGTAGGATAAAAATCTGGAATAGTGTGGTGGAATGCGGGGTATACGCATATAAAATCGAGGAAAATCATCAACATTCTCCATCATCCAATTCAACCAAATCTAACCAAACTTTTCTTCATTTTTCACATCAACACCATACTTCTCATAATTCAATCATCAACCACTATTTCACAAACTTTAAACTTCTTTCTTTTTATTTCATCTTTTTTTTTTCAACTTTATTATGCTTTCATAAATATTTTTTTCACTTTATTTTTCATGCATAATAAAACATAGTTTCACGACTCTTAAGGATTTATTTTTGCTTAAAATTCAATAAACAATAAACATAATCATCACACATATATAACTAGGCCATGAATAAAATATGACTTTTTAATTAACTACAATAGCCTAGACATTGGTATGCAGAGCCTTATATGTGAAACTTTATAATTTACCTTTCAACAATAACATTTCCACTATTTCATCATCAATCCGTAACACCCTTCAAAAGTCTATTTTAACAACATCACAACTACTTCAACTCCCCCAAACCAAGTTTGGGCATATAATGCATTATGTAGCAAGGCTAATAGGCTTGTAATGTGACTAAAATACAAATGAAAGCGATAAAAGCTCAAAACATGGGATCAAGGGGAAAATATAAATGTAGGAAATGAAATTCTGAAGCTCAAAAGAGGAAATGAGAGCCTTTTATCATGCGCATCATACACAAAATCCACAATTAAAGTTACTAGAATCCAATGTCAAACCCAATTTCATAATTGCACCAGGAACTAAGCACACATGAAAGGAAAACATAAAAAATTATATTCAAAAGTGGCTCAAATCCTCCCGTTAACACAGCTCAAGTCCAAAACCCAAGCAAGGTTGAGAAGAGACGACCAATAAAAGGAAATCAAGCAATCAAATTCAAGTCATAGCCAACAAATCATACATGTGGATCCATCCGCAGTCAAGAGTCATAAAGTTTTCAAAATAAGCACAAGGGGTACAGAAGTAGTCAATTCCAACAATAAAACTCAACTGGGACACGAAAAATCCATTAAGCCAATTCTCTCTAAAATTAACCCTAAGATCAGACAACAGTACAATCTTTTTGGTCACATGTAAACTCCCATCCCTAACGAATGGTACAAACCATGCAACAGTCCTAAGAAAGCAATAAAACTAAACTAAGAAAGCAATTAAAACTAACGAAGCACACAAAACAAAACAAAACAAAAGAGAAGTTGGAATGATCTAACCAAGCCGGTATCAATTCCTAACAACTGAATCAATAATACATCCCGCTCAAAATAAATTCTGAAAAGGAAAAGAAACAAAGCAATCTCCAAAGAAAAAGGTAAAAATAAGAGGAAAAAGAGAAAGAAAAAAAAAACAAAAAAATAAAGAAAACGAAACAAAAATGAAAAAAAACTAAGAAAAATAGTATAAAAAATTCATAAATCCTCCCCCCAAACAAAATTTTTGTCCCGTCCCGGGACAAATAACCATG
The DNA here is from genome assembly GCA_016808085.1 of Suaeda aralocaspica. Classification (NCBI taxonomy): domain Eukaryota; kingdom Viridiplantae; phylum Streptophyta; class Magnoliopsida; order Caryophyllales; family Amaranthaceae; genus Suaeda; species Suaeda aralocaspica. The sequence continues at coordinate 49,988 of PYUH01000084.1, read as the reverse complement.
CTAAGCAGAGGAAGGAGGCGAAGCCGAGCTCTATTGACCGGGTCCCCAGTACCTAGGATAGTGCTGGTCATAGAACGACTGATAGGGGTAAGAGGTGGGCTCAGTGCTAAGATCGTATGTAGGTGGCCAGTTAGGATGGTTTGGGAATCCATGAACTGTCCCAGCTGCAACATTGCTCGTGTGCTCCCTCCACTGGACTCTCTGTAGCAAATCAACATCAGAACGTAGTCCTCGAAGTGAATGATCTATCCTATCGAACCGCTGCTGGTTATAGAGATGCATATCATCAAATCGGTTCATCAGGGGAGTCATGTCGAATGTGGAGGAGCAGTGACCAGCAGAGCTATGTCGTGGTGGCTCAGGTCGTGGTGGAGCTGGTGGACGCTGGGCCTGGCCGCCTGCTTGCTGAATCAGGTTAACCATCTGCACGGCCCTCTTCTCCGAATCTGCCTTCTCCTGTAGTGGGATGTTGTTAGGTGGGATCCGCCAAGGGTTCTGGCCGTTTGGGTGCTCCTGGTAGGTGAGGCTAACATAGGCATTAGGCAGGTAGCACCATTAAATTTCCCGAACACACCAAACAAACCTCTATGTGCCCTCTCTGATAATGTTTGAGGAAATTAGCAGCTCTCAGGGCAGTCGTGTCAAGGTAGGGGTTTTCCTCGATCAGGTTTAGCTGGTGGATCTACTCAGTATGACCTAGAGTATGGGCCAACCATGTGATCATGCCACTAATATAGATAGTGCCGGTGTTAGTAATCCCCTCTGCAATTTTAGCAAAACGGTGGGCTAGAAAGAATCCGAAGTTATAATGGAGAGGTTGTCTGGCATAACCCTCTATCACCATCCATAATAGTCTGATCTCATCAGGGTAAACTTGCCCTAACTCTCCTCTAGAAAATAAGCAGTAAACCACAAACCTCAGGAAATACCGAAGGGCAGGGTGCTGTACCTCTGATGTTTTGGCAGTGGTAGTGGTGAAGGTGGAGCTGCCATCAGTGATTCTCTCCCACCAGGCTCCCTCAAAATACGGTCCCCACTCATGCTCAGCTGTAGACCAAACTGCATTTTCGGGGTTCAATAGAAACCTCTCATTTAGTTCATCAACATCCATCTCATAGTGCTTCCCGGAGATGGTGAAGCTGATGTGTGTCTTTCTTTCGGCACTAGGGGTCTCCTGGGAAATATGGAAGTGGTAACTAGATAGGAACTCCAAGGTGAGCTCCCGATATGTGTGTGGGACCTACTAGGTTTTTCCATCAGGACCGGGCATAGTGGCGTTGATCCAGTTTCCCCATCCAATCCGGTAAGTCATTCTCATCACTTGATCGGTGATACAAAGCTTGTCACACGTTTCTTTGTGGAAGAACCGTGTGGACCTGATTGTTCTTTTGGAAAGCTTATCAAGACGTTTCTGCCTGTCCTGACGGTTCTGAGGTGGTGTTCTGGAGGGGATGGCTGCTTTCCCTTGGAAGCTGAAGAGGATGCCCCGGTTTTCTGAGACTTCTTGGGGCCTCCGCCAAGTAATTTGCCAATTGATTTCCTTATGGTCCTACAAAACATATGCTGGAAAGACAGAAATTAGCATTCCATTAAAGCAAGTCTCGAAACCAAAATCATGTCAATCATGAAAGCATAAAGAATAATGAGATGTGGAAGCATGATCAAAGAAAACAGTCAAGGCATTGTAGTCATCAAACAATCAAAGTTACAACAAGATTCTGCGGGAATTTCGGCATGAGCCGTTTGTAAATGCAACTAAACCAATGAGAACTACAAAGTTCTAATCAACTAAAGCCAAGAGCGCAACCAAAAACATTCAAACTTAAGCATTACTTGCATACTATGCCTCCAAAACCAACATGTCCAAGCTCATATTCATAAAAGAGCATCAAGTGCAACACCAAAAACCAACTTACACTATTATATGAACTCAACCATTGAACAATTAATGCCTTAAAAACATCCATCNTTAAAAACATCCAAACAACTTCAATGAGACTTTAAGAACAAGTAGGAATAACTAGTTAAGATAAGTAGCAACTACTAACCATTTTATAAGCATAAAGTTCAATATGAAAGTTGCTAGTAAAAATTCATGAGCAAAGCTAGAATTCTAAGTAAGTAATGAAGTAATCCAAAGCATGATTTTAAGCATGAATTTAACTAGTTAACGCTCCTAATTAACAACAAGTTCATGAGTAATCATCAAAAATTTCATGGAAATCTTACTCAACAATAAAGCACAAAATCTTCCAATTACTTATAATTANAAGTGCTGCGGTTAAAAACCGCAGCAAATACCTCTAAAAAAACCGCAGCAAAATTGGATTTTTGTACTAGTGTAACAACTCCAAACATGATAATGAAGCATAAAAATAGCTATTAAACACTCATGAACAATAACAATCAAGTTTAGAGTGATCAATTAAATTCGTAATAAAAATACCCAAAAATTGAAAATTCATGAAAACTTCATAAAAATTGGATAAAAAGGAAGTTATACCTTAGTAGATGATAATAGAGCAAGAAATTTGAAGAAGCAACCCAAAAATCAAACCCCAATTGAATTCAAATTTTCGAACCCTAGGTTATGCAATTCGTGATTTTTTTTCCAAATTTTAACTCCAATATTTTGTTTAGAGTAGTGAGAGGAGTGTTGTGTTAAAATTTGAAGTGATTTGGAGTAGTATGGAGGGAGCTATGGTAATTTGAAGTTGAAGGTTTTTGGGGTTTTAATGGTGTGAGAGAGGAAGAAGAAGATAGATTGAGAGTTTAGGAAATTAAAAGATGAAAATAAAAATAATATTAATAATAATAATAATAATAATAATAATGATAATAATAATAATAATAATAAGTATAGTAATATTAGGGGGGGGGGGCGAAAAAAAATAAAATACGGGTAGATTATGAGGCCACACGCGAAAAAAAAAAAAAGAAAAAAGACGAACGGGTGTCCGCAGGAGCACCCTGCGCCCGCAGAAAACAAAGAAGGGTTGAAGGCTTCGCCCGCAGGTGCAGTCTGCAAGAAACTGCAGAGTCTCTGATCTATAATGCGGGCGCATAAGAGAATAGGGGATTTGAACGTTGCGCTCGCTGGTTCTCTCTGCAGGTCATTTTTGCTGATTTTTTTTCTTTTTTCTCCTAATTAATGAACTATATTATGAATTATTATTATTAATCAACACTTAAGCACGTTTTAACTCTTAAACTCTCCTTAATTACCCCAATTAAACATTAAACACTTAGACCCTAAGCTAGGCTTTACAAAATCAAAACAAAAATTAAACTAAGCTAAACTAAACTACGAAAGCACACAAAAACACGCAAAAACATGCAAAAAGAGAAAAGAAGGGATAAAAAGCTCGGGTTGCCTCCCGAGGAGCGCTCTTTTAAGGTCACTAGCTTGACCATGGCTGCATTAGTGATCAAGGCGTCTTAGGATCATCGAGTTGGATGACTTCAACCAAACCGATGACATCTCCTTCACAGTATGGCTTCAACCGTTGACCGTTAACCTTGAATATTTCACCCTTTTCACTTTGAACTTCAATCATTTCTCGATTTCGCAACCGTCTTCTCTAGAATGGACTTGATTAATTTCTCGGTTTGAAACCTCAACTTGACCACTGGTTTGTGGGTGATATGCCAATCCCGTCCTGTGGTAAACACCGTATTTCTCTAGCAACTTATCCAACCTTTTCCCATGAAAGTGCGTTCCCCCATCACTGGTGATAGGTCTAGGGACTCCGAACCTAGGAAAAATAACCTGCTTAAACATTCTTAAAACGGTGTAAGCATCACTATGGGGAGAGGCAATTGCTTCCACCCACTTGGAAACATAATCCACAGCGACCAATATAAAACGATTAGCGTTAGAAGAAGGGAATGGACCCATATAATCAATACCCCAAACGTCGAAGATTTCAACTTCTAAAATACCTGTTTGAGGCATTTCATGCCTTTTTGAGATATTACCTGTCCGTTGGCACGAATCACAAGACATGACAAAGTCTCTAGCATCCTTGAGTATCGTAGGCCAATAGAAACCGGATTGCAATACCTTAAACATCATTTTGGCGGGCCCAGCATGTCCTCCATAGGGTGATGAGTGGCAATGGTGCAAACCTCCATAGACATCCCAATCTGGTACACACCTGCGATATAAGCCATCTGCACACTCACGAAACAAGTTAGGGTCATTCCAAAAATAACGCCTAACATCATGTAAAAACTTTTTCCGTTGCTGATAAGTAAGATCGGGAGGTAACACTCCTCCAACTACATAATTAGCATAATCAGCAAACCATGGAGTGTTAGAAATCATAGCTAGAAGATGGTCATCAGGAAAAGAGTCACGGATTTCTATATCAAACTCCTAAAGGAGCAAAATCCACCTAATAAGCCTCGGTTTTGCTTCTTTCTTTCCAAGTAAGTACTTTAAAGCTGCATGGTCAGCGTAAATAATAACTTTCGAACCTATAAGATAAGAGCAAAATTTATCGAGAGCATACACTATAGCAAGCAGTTCTTTTTCAGTTGTGGCATAGTTAATTTGAGCTGGATCTAAAGTCTTACTAGCATAGTAGATAGCATGCAAAATCTTGTCTTACTAGCACCTACAGCATAGTCACTAGCATCACACATAATTTCAAAAGGTAATTCCCAATCAGGTGATTGAATGATTGGTGCTGAGATTAGTGTTTGTTTGATCAAATTAAAAGATTCAAGGCATTCATCGGTGAATTTAAACTCGACATCTTTTAATAGCAGTTGGGTTAAGGGTTTAGCAATTTTAGAAAAATCTTTGATAAATCTACGGTAAAACCCTGCATGACCTAGAAACCTTCTAACACCTTTTACACTTACTGGTGGAGGTAATTGTTCAATAACTTGGATTTTAGCTTTATCTACTTCAATACCTCTTTCAGACACTAGATGTCCTAGGACAATTCCTTCTGTCACCATAAAGTGACATTTCTCCCAATTGAGGACCAAATTCACCTGTTCACATCTTTTAAGCACTTTAGTTAGGTTAGCCAAACATGAATCAAAATCAGTACCATAGACACTAAAATCATCCATGAAGACTTCCATGCTAGACTCTATGAACTCACAGAATATAACCATCATACATCTTTGAAAGGTAGCAGGTGCATTACATAGACCAAAAGGCATTCTACGGTAAGCAAAAGTGCCATAGGGGCATGTAAATGTAGTTTTTGATTGATCATCAGGATGGATAGGTATTTGGAAGAAACCAGAGTAACCATCTAGATAGCAAAAATCACTAGTAAAGAAATAGCTTATTAGTATCGTTTTTTTGCACCTATTTGTATCGTTTTACACATGATACAATTGAAGGCGTAACAAATAGCAAACACTATTTGTATCGTTTATTAGAAACGATGGTAATAGCTTCTATTTGTATCGTTTTTAGAAAAAAAAAAAACGATGCAAATAGGTTGTCTATTAGTGTCCTTTTTTTAACAAACGATACTAATAGTGCTGTTTATAAAACAAATTTCAATTGGTAATTTGGTGGGCTCTATATTCACAATAAATAATATATCTATATACATGTATCCTCCCGCCATCCTCCTGCCNCATCCTCCCGCCATTGCCCCTGTTCGATTCTCTATAGTTTACAATACTAATATAAATATTTCATTAACAAATTAAAAATTGTAAACGATTCTGATATATACAATACACTTTCAATTCTTATATAAATATATTTTACAACGACAAGTTGGATAGGTGTTTACGAAATAACTAAATTAAAAGTATGAACAATATTGTAATCAAATAAATATTTTTTTTTAATTAGGATAGGATAATAAGAAATTTAGTCTGAAGAACCTCGCCCATTGCTCGCGAACTTCATCCAACTCTCTTTTGGTATACGGGGCAGATCTTCCAATATAGTCCTTCAAAAGATTATATTGAAAACAAAACGATGTAAGTAAAGTATGTAAGATATTATTGTTAAGAGAATAAGAAAGGGTACAGTAGCTTTCCAATCACTACATATGAATATGCTGCTACTGTCTAAACAAACATATTAAAAAAAGACATGACATGCTTTGCTAAAACTTCAAGCAGGACAATCAATAATGTATTAAATCAGTGATTAATTGGACAAAAATTGGACAATCAACAAGAGACCGAATAAATTGGACAAAAGGAAAAGGAAATAGATGGATATAAGAGTCGGAAACAAAAATGGAGTGTTTATCCTCATAGATAAGGGCTTGGAAATAATGTAGTTAAGATCTTAAAGCAAGTCCTTGGAGGAGTGAAGTTGACCACTGGTGGTGACCTCAACGGGCATGTATTTTCTATGAGGGGTGGCTTCAAAAGCATACAGGGAGATTTTGGACTCTATTCCAAAGGCAGTAGTTGGATCTTAGAAATGAATCGTAGTTGGATGTAAATATGACCATATTTACCCTTACAAATTTTCTCTTAACATTGTTTCTTAGGAAGAGTTTTGGGTTGACCCTGGAAGATCTATTCCAAAGGCATACGAGAAAACTGACCAAGAGATTTTGTCTCAAAGCTCTGAAATTGCCAGGGGAGGTTCTACTGCTGTTACGGCTATTCTTATTAATGTTCGAAGGTTATGGATGCTAATCTCGGAGATTCAAGAGCAGTTCTCTGAAGAGGGGGTCAGGCTGTATAGATGATTGTTGATCATGAGCCAAATGTAGACAGAGCCACTATTGAGGGCAAAGGAGGATTTGTCTCAAATATGCCAGGTTTCCTTTCATCATATATTCTTAATTTCTTACCATTTTACTATGTGTTTTTCTTATTGATAATTAATCAATTAATCATACTAAAGGGTACTAAAACTTATACATGTTGACTAAATGGTGAGAGTATGTTAGGGACTAAGTGAGAATTTCAGATACAAAAAAAAATGTTATGGTGTTTAATACATAGCACTTCAGTGCTTAACATTTTTTAAGACAAGTGTCTTCTGTTTAAGACATTGTCATGGTTGTAATTAAAACTGTAATATGTGTGATTGTGTGAAGGACTTCTCTATGAGCAATTCAAGAACATAAGGTTAGTGGTGTTCATTACCACTTCCATGTGAATTCCTGTTCTAGTTGACCTAAGCTCTCGGTTGATCCTTCAACTAAAATTCTGATCTCACTAATAGTTTTAAGCTAACATTTTCAAAGTTCAAATCTTACTTTATATGTATTTTCATAAAACTTCACCAAATCTTACTTTAAGCTGACATTTTCAAAGTTCAAAGTTCAAATCTTACTTTATATGTATTTTCAAGGTTAGTGGTGTTCATAACCACATCCTCTCCGAAACTTCACCAAATTCTTAAAAAAACCTTCGTCTATGATTACTTGCATTCCAAAGACTAAACTAATTAACAAAAAACAAATTAAATCATGACACAAACCTTTATTTGCTTCACATCACCCTTACATTCACCAACTTTCTTGACTATCTCATTCATGTACTTCATCACATAGTAGCCACAATCCATCCCACCAGTTTGCTGGGCGCACTAACAATATTGCAAAACGTAGGTTAAGAACAAGATACCTCTTGTGAGCATTATACCAAAATATATTCTATAGTATTCACATAAGAACAAAATAAAAGAGTCACACGTATACCTCGACTCGTGTCACCTCCAAAACCATTTTAGAATTTTCTTTGATCCTTGCTCTATACGACTTGTAAGCACTGAAACAAAATTGAAGATGTAAAAGTTCTACCAAAATAAATCAACACTTGCCTCGATGTTGCAGAAGAAAGTGACATCAACAGACAGATTACCACGATACTAACAACGTTACTAAAAATTTTGAAACATTGAGGGTTCATAATTACTTACAGATCAAACACGTTTTCACAGCTCAGTTGACGAGGTGGTTGTTGTGTCAATGGGTCGAGTATATAAATTACGCCGTCACATAAATCAATGGCCATGAGAATCCAGTGGTTGCTACCAAAATAAAAATACGTGATCATTATATCCAAATATAACAAGACATTGTATGCAAATACAAAAGTAAGAAGAACCCGTTCATACTTTTCATTGTATGGGGCTAAAATTAGATTGGACTTTGAATTTTTCCTTTTTAGTTCGCTGTTGAAAGCGTGCTTCACATACTTGACTACATCGAAGAAACTTCTCTTGCATTCTGCGCCAGATAATCTATGGGGACACAAGAAGGTTATGTGTCCCCCTTCAAACTTAGATATAACTTCTTCAAGGAGGTAGCTGTAATTCAAAACACCAAAAAATCATAAATCATAATATATTTACGTAAGCACAACATAAACGCAACAAAACAAAGTTGGTTTAAACTTTGAAAGGTTTACCAAATGTACACATGGATCACCGACACATTTATACACACTCCTCTAACAAGTTCATCAACGTCGGTAGATGTGACATAAATATGTTGGTCTTCTTGGAGATACAACGTTGGTGCCTTGAACAACACACATACACTTTCATGGTTATCCTCAACCATCAACATGCGCAATAAGTCACACTCCGGAAGATCAGGAACTTCACCAATTTGAGAAGAGGGAATGTCAAAGGGATGTGACTCCTGTGTTTTGAGAGGGTCATAACTACCTACACCTTCTTTGCTCTGCGATGTTGTCTTCACAACATCCTACGTAGTTTAAAATAAAGCTATACTTGGTTAGTACTCATCACATGGAATAACAACCATCAATAGAAATACTACACAAAGTTATACAAGCATAAACTAATGCTAAGGATTTGCATACTAACCGCATCCTCAAATATCACCATAGATTTAGGCCACATCACAAAGTAATCCTTAGCTTTACCAAGCTTAGTTTCACCATCAGGCGATGGAACAGGCAACTCCACTAATTTGTACTCCTCATATGGATGGTCGATGCTGACCTTATAGTGATCAGGCAACATCGATGATGTATGAATCAAAGACTTTTCACTAGGGTACCAAGTTCCATCAGCAACAACCACTAGGTTACCATCATCATCACTCATAGCAAGACGACATTTTTGGGGGCCCGTCTACAATGGAAAATTTTTAGAATTTATCACTTTAATTGATTGTACTATAACGTAGAAGAATTTGTTTTATTGATTGTACCATCATCATCACTAGGTTATGCTTGCCTTTCTTATTAAAAGTCAAACAATATAAAAAGTCTTTATTAGAATTCAAACGATAAAAAAATGCTTTTTAAGAGAGAACAAAACACGTTAAACAATACCTCTAATGGAGGCTTCCAATTCAATGCAAGAGGTGGTTTCGAGCTCACTTCCTTATTTCCCGCTAAGTTCATCGTGGATAATGAGGCTATAGCTTCAATCTTCATTTCCAATCGAGCTATAGTTGCTTTTAATGCATCCAATTCCTCATCCCTACCTTTCCTTGGTTGCTTCCCAAATGCCTTTCGGAGGCCAACTCCAACACCAGATCGGCCAATCCCTTTTACATATCCATTGTAGTCCCTTTTCCCAAGAGCCTTACATAGAGCGTCATTATCGACCTCTGAAGCAGAAGCAACTCCACTCTCTTTCTCTTTTGACTCCTTTTCCAAGTGTTCCATCTGTAAGAAGAAATAAACATTGTGAGAAGTAAATACCACAAGTACTATGGCTTATTGAAATTCACTTCAAACACAATTTCATGAAAATATTTCAAGTGTTTATAAATAGTCAAACAACTTACAACTTGGTTCACTACTCTAACCGTGTCACCTTTAGTTGGATCAACTTCCCATTTTCCATCCCGTGTACGACGTTGATGTGCTAGACACCACTCAAGGGCACGATTGTGCACTTTGCTGCTCACCACACTACTCTCTTCGGTCGAGTTGTCAACAGGAGGAGTTGGAAGTCTTTTCTCCTTCACCCATTCTTTCCTTTTTCTGTTGTAGCTCTTTTGACCAAGTGTATGACGATGGATGTTTCCTTTGGAACACATTTTGCCTAGCTCACTTCTTTTCTGTTTCAAAAAATGGTAAACTACATTCATTAGCTAACAAGACATCACAAATTCATGTTCCATATGATCACAACTTACTACCCATATCAACTCAGTAATCTACAAAAAACTCAATTCAAGTGTTATGTTACCTTGAATTCAGGGGATCGAACGTAATCCTCAAACTTCTCCCATTGCTCCTTTGTTATGTACCCTTCATACAACTCCCAAGGCTTCTTATCCGCATTTGGATTACCTTTTCTAGGTGCAGTGGTTTTACGAATAAAACGCCTGATTAAGTCAGATTTGTGGTGACGAAAGCGAGCAGCTACTGCTCTTAGGAAATTCTTCTTTCTTGCACCTGTTGGGTCTTCAATGTGGAAGAGTTTCTGATTTCAACATAATGTGTAAGTTAATTATAATCCAAAAAAATTGTAATATGGAATCTTATTCCAATATTCTGAGATTTTTAGAATCTTATTCTAATGCTAGCATTTCATGAAGTATTCCAATATGGAATTGATAGTAATGCACAAAAAGAATCTTATCCTAATCTGATCAAAACACACAATGAAATGACGTACTCATGCTCAATATTCACAAAATACAAACTAAATCAATCTTTTTAAGTTTAGAATGGACACACAATATTGTACCCACCTTCGTCTCGGCCCACAATCCATCCGTTTCCACTTGCTGCACTTGGTTCCATTTACGGATGTTGATGTCAATCCTATAAGCACAATTCCCAACTTGTTTGCCATACTTATCTTCATACTCACCCGTCGGCAAATCATACTCATCAAATTCAAGGAACATCGGTGTTGACGGTCGGACCGGTTTAGATGGACCTCTACCCACTGTCTTACTCTTTTTTCGTTGTGAAGTAGACGGTTGTTCTTCTTGAGGAACGTCATCCTCTCTACAATCCGTTCTTTCGTCTTCATCATTTACTTCATCATTCCTCGGGTCCATAGATCCAACTTCCTAAAAAATTAATACACAAATGACACATTAATCAAAAAAACAAAGTAAAACTTTATAAAAATAATCCACTCTTATAGGCGGTCATATAATAAAAATTCAAAACTAACAACTTGCAATTGAAAAATCAAAACAATAAGCAACTAAAAAAATATCAAAACTCCCAAATTCACATGATGAGAGTCTTGCATAACACGGAACACGCATCATTAAATAAACTACGGGTAAATTTTTACCTTTTCGCACGTGTAATCATAACCACTACTATCATCACTATCGTTGTAAGAGTCATCATCACTTTCAGGCTCATAATCGACATCGACTTTCTCATTCACTTCTACTCTTTTTTGTGTCATCTTTTTTCTTGATCCCATCAAGGCATCTGCCATTTTTGACAAACCTATAGCTTCCATTCTTGCCTTATTCTCGGCAATCCTTAATGCCCTCTGCCTCTCATAATCCTTTGCCTCCTTCCGGCCCATCGTAATCTTTAATATCTTAAAAACATAAACAAAACTACATGAATCATATATATGTAAAATATTTTAAATTAAAGATAAATTATTGAAGGGTGCAACAAATATAATACATTAATGTTTTGTCAAAAAATCTCTGCATTGTAAATAAGTAGACTACTATAGATCAAAAAATGATAATTCATTTTGTTAATACTTGACATGTTTTTCGTACCATCCATTACAATATAATACCCCCTGCCCAAGTAAGTAATCTACCCCATGTACTTGCACGGTTACACTCTAAGTGCGAGTAATTTAAACATCAACATAAACCCCTTCCTCACGCTCATACACTGCACCTTCCTCAACGTCATGGCCATTCTGAACAATGTGAACACCAGTAAACAGTGAAGGGGTGGAATCCCACGTATCATAGTCTTCCTCATCTACCACATCTTCAACTCCAACAATCCCTCTCTACCTTGAACCACTACCAAACCATTGAGGGTCGTGTTGTCTTTGACATAGAAAATCTGCTTAGCTAGTGATGCCAACACAAAAGGTTCCTTAATGTCATTGAAACGAGTCCCATCAACTAGTGTCATCCCATCATCGCTAACTTTCTTACCCCGCCGATTATCCACCATTTACATCTCAGAATGGGTATTTTAAAATCAATATAATCAAGCTCCCATATCTCTTCAATAAACCCATAGTAAACTGTGTTGAATCAATTGGGTTGGTATCCTGGCACTTGAATATTCTGTAGAAGAAGCAACAACCATAACACCACTATTTTCGTGGACACTCTTGCATCTTGGCGCTTAGTATAGAAGGTATATCCATTAATTTCATAACCATCAAAAGCAGTAACATATTGCCGGGACCCCTAGACAAACACTGAATTGTATCGGAGATGTTGTGATTAGGGTTCTTCAATGCAAGATTCACTTTCTGTTTAACCATTGTCAAATGTGCGATTGTGCTGTTTCATTAATTCAAAGGAACTTAGATGGCGGCGATGCAGTTCAGACATATGACTTTCTATGTAAGGTGAACTTCCGAAAGATGTTGTAGAACACAACGGTGATCAACAGAGAACCGCTCGGTACAGGTATAACGTTACGGCGATGATTCCATGACCTTGAAGTCTACCCTCATGGCACAGAATTTGGACACCTATTTCCTTAGCCTTTTCCAAGAAATAAGCACAAAAATTTGAAGCCTCCTCAGCCGTGTACTTTGTAACCATGCTTGCATCAGGACTTGCCCATTTTTAACCAATCGTTTCAAGAACTCCATGTATCTCTCAATAGGTACATCCACCATAGAAAAGCAGGCCCACACATCTTAATTTCACGAACAAGGTGTATCATCACGTGAACCATTATGTCAAATAAAGAAGGTGGAAAATACATCTCGAATTGCCCAATGTTCCACTAATTCTTCTTGCAAACTTCAGCTCTTCGGGATCAACCACCTACTGCAAATTTTATTAAAAACAAGCTCAACTTGATGATGGGCTCCCTTACATGCTTAGGCAACAATCCTCTAAGTGCAATCGGTAAAAACACTTGCATCATGACGTGACAATCATGGGACTTCATACCATTCAACTTCTTCTCAGCTAGAGATACAAAGAGCTTTACATTCAAAGAATAACAGATGGCACCTTGATCTCATGCAAACACTCGCAAAAAGTCTTTCTCCTCTCTAGACAGCGTGTAGCCAGTATGTGGTAAATATGCTTTGTTTTTATCATTATATCTGGCCACAAGTGGGTCTGACCTTTTCTTCTGCATGTCTTGTCGTGCTTTGAGACCGTCTTTCGTCTTTCCATACATGTTTAGCAAAGTCCCGATAATAGAGTCACACACATTTTTTCGATATGCATGACATCAAGACAATGCCTCACCCATAAGTACTTCCAGTACGGAAGATCCCATAGATTGATTTCTTTTTCCATAATGGACCCTTCTTTGTACCCTCAACCTCACCCTTTTTGAAAGCTGACCCTTTTTGGAACCTTACCTGAACCCTTCTTTCTAGCCTTTTCTGGACACCCTTTACCATATAGCGTAGTCCATTCATCATTTTCTCAAACAATTGCATTCCAAACAACGGCTCACGAACTAACCTATTCTCAATTGGCCATTAAATCGTGATTTCATCTTTCGATATGGATGATATCGAGGGAGCCATCTTATGTGACTTCTGTACACATTCTTACCCAGAACTCAGATAATCTTCATCTGCATCATCCTCACAAACCGTGCATTTGCACCTTTGACTTTGTATCCCGACAAGTTTCCGTAAGCCGGAAAATCATTTATGGTGCAAAAAATCATCGCACGGAGTATGAAATTTGTCCTGTATGTGCATCAAACATGGACACACCTTCATTCCACAATAACATCAAATCATCTATCAAGGGTGCCAAGTATACATCTATATCATTTCCAGGTTACTTTGGACCTAATATAAGAAGAGACAATAGTATATACTTGCGCTTCATACAAAGCCAGGGAGGCAGTTGTATATAGTCAACAAAACAGGCCATGAGCTATGTTGGGTACTGAGTGTGTGCCATAAGGATTCATCCATATGCACTTAAACCAAGTCTAAGGTTCCTATCCTCATCGCGAAACCTGGGAATTCATCATTTAGCATTCCATTGTTTTGAATCCACGGATGCCTGATTAGCCTATCTTTCTTTCGACCCTCATGATGCCACACCAAGTTCTTGCATCACCTGGAATTGAAAAAAGTCTCCTGAATTCTGGAATAATTGGAAGATACCAATAACACCTTAGCTGGAGGCAACTTCTTAGTGCTACGGTTATCACCCTCCTGTTTCTATAGCGCGACACTTTGCACTTCGGACATGCATCCAAGTTCTCATACTCTTCGATAAAGCACACAATCATTAGGACACGCATCTATCTTAGTGTATCCTAACCCTAACGGGTTTATCAACTTCTTGGCATAGCACGCAGACTTAGACAAAACATTCTCGAGATGCAACATGTCCTGTATTACTTCTAGAAAATCAAATAAGCCAACATCACTCAAACTGTGCTTAGCTTGTAAATTTGAGAATATTAAGACTGCTGAGAGCTTGGTATACTTATCGCAACCCGGATACAAAAGGCGTCCAGCAGCATTTGACAAATCCTCAAACATGCGAGGTTGCCATTTAAATGGTCTCCAAATGCATCCATCATATCATTCATATCATTCATTTCATTTCCTCTGTGCCATCATTCCCATCCTCTGTAGTGTCGTTGACCTCATAAGGATTCTCCCTAACACAACATCGTTGTTTGTTGTACTGTCATCCCTAAAAGCTACTTGTTCACCATGCCAATACCAAACCTCATAATCACCTAAACCCACGGCGATAAGTGATTCTCTATGAAATCTATGTCTGCCCACTTCTTTGCATTACTACAATCACGACAAGGGCAACATATCAAAGGCTTATATTCTAGCATCCGTTCCTCGACAACTTGATGTTGTAACGCTGCATTACGGAATTCTATAATCCCCGTTTGAAATGCTTTATCCCGTCGATCACCATACATCCAACTACGATTCATTTCTAAGATCAAAACAACGATAACTCTAATCAAAATTATATAGCATTAGACTTATTAAACATTTCAAAACCACACATACTAGCAACAAAAAATCACATAACATGCTACACAAAATACTTGTTCATTTCATTGATCGGAAATTATGTACAAGGCAAATTATAGTTCATTGCATGGATAATGAATGCATCCAAAGGGTCCCTTATCACTCCAACCTAACCCATCCTTGCACGTGTAACCTCACTAGCAAATATTTGCAAACTTTTTAGTTCTAAAGAAAATTCGGCAGCATCTCCCTATTGTTCTTCAAGTGCACAATGTAGATGATTACTCATATACATATGCACTCAAAGAACAAGTAGAGAAATGACGATCCGAAATTTTCTTTAGAACCAAAAAGAAGGCTAATATTTGCATCCTAAGTGAGATTACACGTGCAAGGACAGTCCCAAACCGGGGACTATTCAACACTTATTCCTAATGAATAAGTGTTGAACATGTAACTAGGCTTATGATAATGAAATAGTGTACACAAATCAATTTAAACATGTACATTGTCATTCACATTGTACATTCATAAAGCATACCAGGAAAATGGGAGGTTCGATTCAAATTGAAGCTTTAACCAATGGTAGTAACAGCACCAACACCAACAAAGTTAACCAAATCTGAAAAGAAAAATATACAAACTTATTTAGATATCGGCAATATTACTCATTGTTTCTGTTTCTTTACTACTTCCAATTGTAAGTACAACAATATTACAAATTTGTACTAACAACAGTAAAATATTCAATAGTTTGCGAAAAGAACACATCCAGAAATAGAGAAAGCATACCAATGAGCCTACTAGATTACAACAATTTTGCCTAAAAAGAGGCCTCAGTATAAGCAGATTAAAGGGGAAAAGGGGTTGGTGTACCAGAGTAGTATTAAAGAGGATAACACAGTAGTAGTATTAGTAGGATTTCTTATGGGACACTGACAGAGAGTCCGACACTATCAAGATAGTTTATTAATTTTCCGTGAAAGAGGAAAACATACTTGTACCAGAGTTTCTGCTCGCTGTGCGCTCCTGACTCCGGCTCTCACACGGCATCCTAGTTTCAGTAGCTCCCTAGGAGAAAGTTGCCAACTCTTTAGGAACTCAAATAACATGTGAACACAGTCATCTAGAAAGAAATTTTCTACCATTAGTTGATAAATAGAATTTCCAACCTTACAGTTCTGGAGCCAACTTTACCAGTAGCACCAGCAACAAACACAACATCTTCATCTATGGAATCAAGATTCTCCCTAGCCGTCTCGACTGCAGAAGAAGTGAATCTAGTAATGCCTAAAAGATGTAGTAACAGATTTCTGATATGACAATAAGACAGCCTCTAGTGACAAGTGACATAATCCAAATTGAAACAGACAAAGGCTGGATTTGGGTATGCCTCAAATAAGACAGCATCTCAAAGTATCTAACAAATTCACAGAAAAAAAAAACTGATTAATTTCAATTGAGAATCCTTAGTGACATTGTTGCATTCTATGTAGGTCCATTAATGCATTATCATTAGCATTGCATTACCCTAGCCTACTGCTACTAATTGAAATGTTGAATATTATAAAGCTTTAACTCTATGATCCTTGAAGCAAAAATGAAATGCTCCCAATTCTGTCAATGAGTGAAACAAAAATAAGCAGTTTTAATCATCAACTCAATAAAGCCTAAAACACAAAAATGTGCAAAAGAACCATAAACAGAAAGAAGTAAAGTTTATGTGATGATACAAGCGGAGGCAAAAATGAACATTTGTTTCAAATAAAAAAGAAGTACAAACCAGATCACAATTGAGCGCGAATATGTGAATTATGGAATGTAGTAAGAAGTGGGTAGTTGCTACAAGTTGGGAATTTGGTGAATTGACGATAAAGATACCCCCTTTGAAAATAATTGGTTGGAAATAAAGAAGAAGTGGGTAAAGTTGTAAGAGGAGATGATGAATGTTGCAGAGAATGAAGCTTCGTTTGGGATGAAATTGATACACAATTTTGCATGCTTTCTTGGCTTTGGCTTCACCCCACTACTTACTACTTAGCACCTATAATTTAAAAGCTTATTTATAAAACTCATCAACTTAACTTTGGAATTGTGGTTTAGGTTGCTTTAATCTTATTTGGCCCACTATGTGCTTTTTCTGTATTTGTTACTGGTTGAGAAAGACAAATGAGTCCACAAGTAGCCACCCATGTGTTCGGCAAGGAAAAGCGTTGTAATGAAACATTAATTAAGCGATTTTAATCAAATAAATATATAAATAAATAAATAAATAAATAGGAAAATAATATATTATCCCTATCAATTAAATTACACAAGGACAAGGATAAACCCATATAATTCCCGTAAATCCAAACTTCACATCTGTACACCCCACTTACACTTCAACGTATCTCACTTCTCATCCATCATCTTCTTCTACTTCTTCAAACAATTATCTCTCTCAATCTTAATCTACTGGCCATTTCTCCACATCTAAGCCGCGTTTTTCTTTTTTTCTATTTACTTTTTTGTGGTTTTGATTGCTTCTCAATTTTTTTTAATGCTTCAAATAGTTAATCACTGAGCTATAATTAATGTTTAAGTTGTATATTTAATTGACTATAAGCTGTTGAATTATTGTAAAATGTTTCGTTTCTATCCAATAAAGCGATGTCAATTGATAACTTTCTTCATTTCTAATTTTGACAACCTTGAAATATTTAATTTGATTTGTAACATATGATTTAATTGACCATGCAATTATAAAATGATTTCAATTATGTCATTTTTATGAGCTGCAATTTGTGAAATTAATGGTTTTGTTTTTAGCTTTGATCACTATTATGGAATATTATTCTGAATTATGAAAGAAGAAAAAAGAAAGTTGTAAACTTTGTATGAAGACTAAAATTAACATTTTTATTTTTGGGTTCAGTTATGAATATCAGGTGATGTTATCAAGACTTTGAAGGATAATGGATATGAGTATACATGGGGCACTGTCACTGTGAAGTTGGCTGAGGCTTTCGGCTTTTGCTGGGGTGTAGAACGTGCAGTCCAGATCGCTTATGAAGCTCGGACACAGTTCCCCAATGACAGAATTTGGATCACTAACGAAATCATTCACAATCCAACTGTTAATAAGGTTTACTCATCTCCTTTGTCCTTATAATTTTGCAGCTTCTCAGCTTTTGAAGTACAATGTGACTTATAAGGATTATGTAGAGTTAGATGCCTTTGAAGTACATTATGGAGAACGTGTTTGAAATAGCAATACATGGATGTCATTTGTCTAAAACCCAAGAATTGGGGGTTGGAGTGGTGAGGTTTTGCAAGCTGTTATCAAATTCATAAGGCTCTATAGAAAGGCAAAACCCCCAACTTGTCAAAGAAATTTGTATCCATAATTTCTGGGATTACCACATCAATGCTTTAGCAGTAGCCGTAGCTCCACAATCAAACCTCATATCATCAAACTCCATTACATTCATCCAAAATCATAGCAATCAATCAAATCACAAGTAATAAGAACACAACAAAATAACTCAAAATACCAATTTATTCCATTAATAAAGCAAAATCACCCATGACTCACAATGCTAATAATTGCTCCAAAATCCAATACAATCAATGAAACAACATAAACCCAATTGTCAAAAATATACAATTTCAAACATAGAAACATAGAAACAGGCAAACTAAGAAATAAGAAAAAACTGACAACCAGCTTGCTTGATTGTATTGCACTACTGAATGAAGTTATTCAAATGTAAGTTCGGATCTTCTTTCATTGTGCCTGCAAATTGATTATTTTCAACCATGTTCACTAAAGCTGGCTTCAATTCGAAATTCAGGGCCTCTATATCAGGAACTTGGTATCCACCTCCTACTATTGCAAAACTCGGCTGACAATAATCTTTTAAGGACCTTGCTTGTGGTGGTGGCGGCGGCAGTGCATTATCCCGTGGTGGGTTATTCTCGTTGAACTGCGATCCTGACATCTCTTCTTCTTTATCTGAACTATTGGAAATGTTCAACTCAGCATATAATTGTGTCAAATCAACAATTGTTCGTTCGGAAAAAATGCTTCTTCGTGATCTCCACTTCCTTCTACGACTCCTCTTATGCAACGATCTTTCCGGTTCAGGGTCAATCCAAACCGGCATACAACCAAATACCTGCACACAATCGAAAATCGAAACCGAAATGAGAACTACCTCAAAGAACGTGAAGGTTCCTTGAGGTAAGAAAAATAAAACCGAAAATAAAGATAAAAGAACACTTTAAACCCGACTAATAGAATTTAAAATTGCCTCCCCGACAACGGTGCCAAAATTTGAACAGGCTATCGCACACCTCTCAAAAATAACCGAACAACTCTAAGTAATATAGCTAGGGAAGTAGGGATCGAATCCTCAGGGAAGCTATTAAATTCAACTAGTTCTAAAAAGCATAAAGTGTGCAAGGGGCCTTGGTGGAAATTTCGGTAAATGACTACTAAAACTAAGAAGACTAAGAATAAAACTAGGGAAATGACGGGAAATTATGGATTAAACTCTATTAATGGGAACGTAGGACTATCGGTTCACTATGATCAATCAACAAACTCAATTAATGCTCACTAATCAATTCATTGGCATTCATTGAATTAAGGCTCACTAATTCTCTCGAACTTAGACTCCCTCAAAACTCCTTTACCGGCTCTCGCTCGCATAAATTCGTTTTTGCCTATTATTCAGTGGTCTAATTGTGGTAATCTTACCTCTCGGCCTCGATTTCAACAATAACCTAACTTACAACTAAATATGGCCACAATTTAATTGCAACTACTAGAAATCAATAATAGGAATTCAATTAAAAGCCAAGAACTAATTAGAAACATAAATTAAATTCACATCATGATCATAGATCCCCTAACCCTAGAGAAAACGACTAATCACTCATAATTAAGGAAACAAAAACA
The DNA here is from genome assembly GCA_016808085.1 of Suaeda aralocaspica. Lineage (NCBI taxonomy): Eukaryota > Viridiplantae > Streptophyta > Magnoliopsida > Caryophyllales > Amaranthaceae > Suaeda > Suaeda aralocaspica. The sequence goes on along the minus strand of PYUH01000084.1, from coordinate 29,985 downwards.
AAATTGAAATCAAACAACATGATCATGAACAAAAACCTAATTAAAACTAGAATTAAAACTAAAATAACTACGAACAAAACTATATTAAGAATTAAAAGATAGCAAATTAATTAATCTAAACTAAGAACTAATAAAATAAGGAGAATCATGAATTTAAAGTAATTGAAAAACATAAAAGAAAGAAAGTAACAAATTAATGATTGAATTGCATTAATCGAAAGTTTGAATTGTTGAACAAAGTAATCAATTCTAAAATTCTAGAGAGAATAATCAATTTTGGATTCCTAGGTTTAAAAGTATGATAAAAACTAGTTAGGGTTGTGCCCCCTTTACAAAGAGTATATATAGGAATTAGGTTTTTAATTAATTAAAACCCACGAAGCAAAACCGCGAAGAAAAGCCGAACGGATCAAAATCCGTGATACCTGCGCCCGCATAGAACAAACCTAGTTTGTTCCCTGCGCCCGCATGGTGAATAATGAATGAGTTCTGATACTTTTGATCTATGTTGCGGGCGCATAGGTTACATGGGGATTAAAGACATGTGCCCGTATGAATCAAGTTGAGCAACATTTTGACGATCTTACTTATTTCTTCGCTCGATTCTTTGAATCTCATTCGTGACTTCTCGTGACTTGGCACGCATCCCGAGGTAAGTGCTTTTTGACTCGTTTTAGCTTCAAATGACTTCATAACTCTCTATTACGCTCCTATAACATAAAAACAAAACCGAAAGCCATGCGTAATAACCGAAAAGTATAAAATAACCGAAAAAGGTTCTAAAAGTCAACTAAAGACGCTAAAACCGTCCCAAAACATAACTTAACATCGAAAGACGATATTTAGTCAAGACAAAGCCACAAACTTAACTATTTAGCACAAGAATCAACCGAAAATGAGGGAAAAACACAACATAAAACACGTATATCAATTCACATGAAACACAACCTAAGTAATGCATTGACATCAAATATAAGCTTGCATTGTCCCACAGAAAAACCTTTTTGCACAAACAAGCCTAAAAAATAAGATGCACAATAACAATTCTATAGCCTAGTGATTATAATTTCGAAGAAATAACAAAAGCAGCTGCAAAATAGAGCAGAAATAACAGTAAAGATGCACAACATGCAACAAGCAGCACAAGAAAACAAAACAAAAACAGCAGCAGCAGCTGAAGAAATACAACAGAAAGCAGCACATAAATAGCAAACAACATAGCACAATGTAATAGCAAAACAGCAGCTGCACAGCACAACACAATAGCAAAACAGCAGCAGCAGCAGCAGCAGTAGAAAACATAGCACGAAACAGATAATAGCAAAACAACAGCGGGACAGAAACACAACAAGCAGCAGCACAGAAAAAGCAGAAAGCAGCACAGAAAAACAACAAGCACGCAACAGCACAGCAAAACAACGACAGCAACATTAGAAGACAAAACAGAAGAAGAAGAAAACAACAAAATAGCAGCATAAGAAGAAGACAAAACAGAGGAGAGGAAGAGAGAGGAGACCGGTAACTTACCTTTAGTACAAAGTCATTAACATCTAAAAACAGCAATTTTGCCTCAAAAAAATGAGCAACAGCCTTGGTCAGCATTTGCTGGTACAGTTCAACAAATCACAAAATGATCTCTTTAGCCTTCTATCTATTACAAAATTACAATTATACATTAGATAAACAAATATAAACAAGCACAGTTCCTAGAAGACTAACCAGCAAGCCGTGAGAGTAAAATAGCATGGCTTGCAGGAGCGAGGTTTCGAGTATACTTTGAAAAATCACCTTTCCTCAAACAGAAACAAGCTGCACTTGTTAACAGAACTCTTGTCTGCTCACTATCAACAAGATAAAACAGATTAAGTTATCCAAAGTGAATTGTGGAGCACAAATATCATATAAGCTTTGTTTAACCTTACTTGCTTCACATACTACTATACTAGCATGCAGAACAAACACTACCGAAAGACCAGTATCAACAGTCGTAATTCCACAAGCAATCAAGGATGAAGTGTGACAAATTAAATTACAACTGTGGCCAACTCCTATCAGTTTCATGTTGCCAATGAACCTATAAAGTTATGGAGCAACCACATTATGTACAAGAAAAGAAACATGACTAACCAAAAAAATAGAGAAAATGGTGAAAGGAATGGTGGACCACACTAACCTCAGGCTTTCCATATGAGTTTTTTTTTAAACTTTAGAGATTTTGGATCAACATAAGAGTTTGTCTGATCTAGATGAAATTATCAAGTTTGTAAGCTCATCATTTGCTTACCATTATATACAATGATAGTAATACAATTACTCAATATCAAATAATATAATGACATACAAGGAACACCAAAGGCACTTTACATAAACCCTACTTCTCAAACTACCTGGGGCAGATTTAATTCGGAAACTTCGTTCCCCTAATGTACCTCAATTTTACTACTTGCGCGTCTTCAAAATAAGCCATAATCGAAAAATAGCTCCCAATTGTATGAAATCCAATACTTTAGTATGTCAGACAAAAACTTACCACCCAAAAACACCTAAAAACCCCAACCACCCAAAAACCCAAAACCCCAACCCACAACAACCAATTACCGTAAAATATTCCCAATTAAACCCTAACAACCATTTAATTCAAGAATAAAAGCATAAATTCAAAAATTATAAACCCTAACATATTCCTAGTTAAACCCTAACAAACAATTACCTTTATGTCGCTATATCGAGAAGAAGCCGGCAAAGACGAAAAAAGATGGCGGCGACAGAGAAAGGGGAGATCAAAGTGAGCAGAAGATTTGAGGGACGGAGAAGTGAAGAAAGGGGAGAAGTGAGCAGCAGATTTGAGTGGTTAAAAAAGAAGTGAAGTGAGGGAAGTAGAGCTTGTTATTTTGTTGAGGAAGAAAGACTGTTTTTTGGGTGAGGAATATCTATGTATTTAGGTATTGAGTGTTTTAATATAATTTTTTTAATACTTTATGCTGGGTCGCAAAAACGAAGAAAAAAGGTTTATATGACCGAAGCAAATACTTTATGTTGTGGTTATTTAAAAAACTGCAGCATAAAGTCTATGAGAATTTCCAACCAAAAAGTTTATGCTGCGTTTTTAATTTTTAACAAAAGGACCACAACATATGCAGTGTAGCATATGGTGATTTTTCCACTAGTGCACAAGGAGGGGAAGTCTTTTTACTTCCCCTTAGGAAGCTTTAAGATCTTACTTCCCTTTAGGAAGTATGTTTAGACTTCCTTTCATAGCAAGTCTCTTCACCTTAGGAAGTTAGAATGACTTTAAAGTTCCCCTCTTAATGTCCATGTGTGTTCAACTCGACAAAGTGGGAAGTCTTGACATCCTTGTTTACCGGGTTGAACGTCGAATGGCACAAGGAGGGGAAGTCCTTTTACTTCCCCTTAGGAAGATTTAGGATCATAATTCCTCTTAGGAAGTATGTTTAGACTTCCTTTCAAAGGAAGTCTCTTCCCTTAGGAAGTTAAAATAACTTTAGGGTTCCCCTCTTTGTGTCCATGTGCGTTCAACTCGGCAAAGTGGGAAGTCTTGACTTCATTGTTTGCCGGGTTGAACGCAGAGTAGCACAAGGAGGGGAAGTCCTTATACTTCCCCTTAGGAAGCTTTAGGTTCCTACTTCCCCTTAGAAAGTATTAATTCACCACCTCCCCGACTTCCTACTTTGCCGGGTTGAACGTAGAGTGGCACAAGGAGGGGAAGTCCTTCTACTTCCCCTTAGGAAGCTTTAGGTTCCTACTTCCCTTAAGGAAGTATTAATCCACCACCTCCCATTAGGAAGATTTAATATGACACTTCCCTTTGGGAAGTATTAATTCTCTACTTCCCCTTAGGAAGATTTAATATGACACTTCCGTTTAGGAAGTATTAATTCATTACTTCCCCTTAGGAAGATTAAATATGACACTTCCCTTTAGGAAGTATTAATTCATTACTTCCCCTTGAGACGTGTGATTAGGTAAGTTCAACTTCCCTCTTTTGTGTCATTCTACGTGCAACGCGACAAACTAGGAAGCTTGGGCTTTGGAAGCTGCAAGTTGAACATGGGGAGGCACAAGATAGGAAGTATTGATTGATGTCTCCACTTCAGAAGTTGTAAGCAGTGGCTTCCCCACCTTGTGTCGATGTACGTGTAAGTCGGCAAACTAGGAAGTACGCAAAGAGGGAAGTTATTGATCTTGCTCCTCTGAATGTTGTTCTTCTTAGTTCGATATGTTGAATATTCCTTTGTACTTTTCTAACACTTAATATTTTTCAGGAGACAAGCAAACCTTCTGGGAGGAAGTCAAAACCCTCTCACAAGAGGAAGAAGGAGGAAGCACCTGATGCACAAGGTACCAGCTCAAAGAAGAGCAGGAGAAACGGTGCTTCCTCCATAGTTGCTGCTGGTTCCATTGAGCAGATTGAGTCAAGTCCCCATACTTCCTCCCTTTTCGGGAAGAGTGCCTTCGTGATTGGGGAAAGTGATTTTAGGATTGGGTGAGAAATAGAGCTTCCCCAATACAATAAGAGAACCCCTTGGAGAGTGACAATGGGTTGGTTGATCCCTTGACTGCCCTGGCCATTCTCCAAAAGGAAAGTATTTCTGCCACTCCTCTCAACACAATGCTTGCTTCTCAATCATTTGGCGCTTCTGAACCTCCTCCTTCTCCTCCTGGTGAGGATCCTGTCATTGGGCTCTCCAAATATATTGAAAGGAATGTTCCCGAAAGCGTTAAGGCTCAAGCTAGAGTTTCTGGGGGTAAGTTCAGTCACAGATTATGTCAAACTATACGCTCATCTTCAGATACCATTAACTCTCCCAGGAACCCTAATGCAACAGTTTTACCGGTTCCCATAACAGATGAGGCTAAATCCCCCAACTTCCTTGATGATGAAGAGGATCTCCCTTCAACCAGCAAAAAATTTGACTCCAACTACAAAAGGGGGTTGATTAGGGAGATCTTAAGCTGTGGAGAACTTGAGTACAAGGAGTCACTCAAGGGATTTGTCAGAGGCCACCTTCTTCCCATCTTCAATAACCTTTTTGAGGTATGCTTCCCAAATTCTATATTCTTCTCCATTTTCTTCCAATTATTGTTTTTTAATAAACTAACTCTTTGTTTCACTTCCCTTGCAGTCTATGTTCCGTCTGGAACACCTTGCCAAACTCTATGGATCCATGAAGGCGGAAAACAAGAAGTGCATGGAATTCTATGACAATGCTGCTAGTTAAGTAGTGGCTCAAACAAACACGATTGAGGCCAAATGGCAACACACAATGAATGCTCTCTCCAGAGATCTCTAGAAAACCAAGGAAGACTACCAAGTAGTCTTGGAGAGAAGCATGGAACTGGCTAACCAGATCCATGCTGATAAGGAGACTGTGGAGAAGGCTTTTGCTATCATTGCAAACCAAGGCTGCATTGAAAAAGATGCCAAGGATGCCAAGGAAGAGGCCAAAAGACTCAGAGAGGAAGTGGATGAGCTAAAAAAGAAGCTCAAGGAAGCTGAGGAGGAAAAGGAGAAGCTAAAAAATGAAAAGGAAGAAGCTGAACAGAAGATCTCAACCACTGCTGTTGAGAAGTACATGGAGGGTCAAGCTTTCCTTAGAGAAATGTGCTTAGAAGCTTGGGAAATGGGGTTAGATGAACATCTAGCCTTTGACTCCTTTGAAAGAAGATTGAACTATGTCAACATGGTTCATATCAAGAAACAAGCTGAAGCAACTCCTCCTCCTTCCTTTGACTATTCAGAAGATGAAGAAATTGAAGAAGGGAGTGAATATGAAGAAGAAGAAGAGAGTGTTGAGAAGGAGAAGCAAGACAAACAAGAAGAAGAAGAGAAGAGCAAAGAAGCTTCAGAAGTCCACAATGACAAACATCAAGGCTGATCCTCTTCTTCAAAATTTTAATGATTGTGTTTAATGTGTTTGAACAATATTAGCTTAGAATGATTTGAACAGTTATTTGAGTAGGAAAAATTTTCGTGTGTACCTTGTAATATTTGATCTAGATTTCTTTCAATGCAGTCTTCGTGATGTAGTATGTTCCTGGTAGGGTCACTTCAACTGAATACGTGGAGAGGGAACTAGAGAGCAGTACTTCAGATGGACAGGTGCTGGCTTGTTCACTTCCTGATGGCTCGGACCTCGGTTCCTGCAAAACAAGGGAACAAAATCCTTGTCGGATTTTTTCCCCCTCCGATGCATAAGTAAGTATTTGTGGGAGGATTAAGATTGAATAACAACAATTAACAATATTAATCTTGAGAGAGATTTTAGAGAGAGAGACTCTAGTATTATGTAAGAATTGTATGAGAGTGAATGTAATTAAATGAATGAATGCCCCCATGGGGTATTTATAGGAAAGTTCACCAAGGGTGACCTAGGGTTTTGGGACACTTGTCCCTTGGTGATTGGCTTGTGCCTTTATGAGCTCTTGTTGGGCCTTTCTAACCTTTGGCCTTTGGCCCATAGCATAGAGTAGTCTCTCCAAACACGTGGCACGATCTCAAGGGCGACACGTAGTCGTCCATGCAGTCCAAACTGAATATGACTTGGCAATTTGCATGATTAATGGGACACATGGCCCGGTATTATGCTTACACGTGGCAAGATATGGCGTGCCACATCATTTGCCCCTCAGTTGGGTGTTTGGATCCATAATCCATGCCCCAACTGACGTCTCTTTCCCTTTCGGAAGTTATTTTGTAACCTTCCTTAGCAGTTATTAATGCCTCAACCACCCCCTTTAGGTTTGTTGGGGGAATTTCAAATTTGAAGGGGGAATTTACTCTTCTACCCCTTCAAAATTTCCTATATATATAGGGATTGAAAATGATTGTGAAACAATCATTTTCAATCATTGTTGATGTAGAATGAGTTCCTGGTATGGTCTCTTCAACTGAATACGTGGAGAGGGAACTAGAGGACTACACGTCAGATGGACAGGTGTTGGCTTGTTCACTTCCTGATGGCTCGGACCTCGATTCCTGCAAAACAAGGGAATAAAATCCTCGTAGGATTTTTTCCCCCTCCGATGCTTAAGTAAGTATTTGTATGAGGATTAAGGCAAATTAACAATAATTAGCAATTTGGTAATCTAGAGAGGGAAACTAGTGAGAGAAATTCTCTTAGTGTGATGAATGAAGATTTGATTGAATGTTTGAATGTTGAATGCCCCCAAAATGATGATTTTGAGGGGTATTTATAGCCTTAGGTTTGGAGGCCAACGAATTAGACGATGACATTTGTCATCGTCTAATTGGTTGATGCTTGATCAAGCCTCATGGGCTTTTGCATTCAAGCCTCAAGGCCCAAATTCCTCCTTTTTTCCCTACCTTGTAGCCTCGAATAGGATTGCGACACGTGGCAGAGGTTTCTCTTCTTTTAAGTATTTGTTGTGGACACGTGGCCCAACCTTACAACGACACGTGGCCGTGTGGAGTCCACCTTGGCGGTCCAGTCATTGCCAAGTGGCAGTGCCACCTGGACTTTTAGTGGACACGTGGCCCAGTATTATGCTGACACGTGGCATGAGTTGGCGTGCCACATCATTTGCCCCTCAGTTGGGTGTTTGGATCCGTAATCCATGCCCCAACTGACGTCTCTTTCTGTTTCGGAAGTTATTTTGTAACCCTCCTTTAGCATTTATTAAAGCCGCAACCACCCCTTTTGATTTTTTTGGGGGAAATTCAAATTTGAAAGGGGAATTTACTCTTGTGCCCCTTCAAATTTCTTTATATATAAGATGATTGAAAATGATTGTTCTCAATCATTTTCAATCATTTTATTTCACTCTCTTNTCTTTAAATTATTAGCATTCCAAGTTCGTGGCAGTTCATAACCATCCAAACTCTTAAGTCGATAAGTACCATCTCGCATGATTTCCGGCGAGCTGTGCGGCGGTTTCCGGTGTGAACAGTAGATCAGTTTTCTTCTCTCTTTCAGGTATTTACTGAATTCTTTTCTTTCTGTTTTTCCTTTACTTCTTTTCTTTATTTTCCAATGGCTTCTTCATCCTCTTCTTCCCCACATAATAATGAGAACTCTATTAAACTACTTCCTTCTCCTCGTACTACTTCTTCTGTTGGAACTCAATCTTCTGTTGTTCCTGATCACTTATTGTCTGGGTCTTTCCTACTTCCTTCTCTTCCTGTGCAGGAAGTTGCAATGGCAAGAGTTAAACAAACTGCCTATAAAGATACTGCTACTTTAAGAGTTCCAGCATCTGAAGTTTCAGATGTGAATCCTCTTGATCAGCAAGATCCTACTCCCCAGGTTGAGGGAAGAAAGGATGCTGAAGCTGCACAGGAAGCTCCCGAGGAGGAAGTAAGGGAGATTCCTACTAGAAAGAGAGAGGCTTCTGAGGCTACCACTTCCAAGCCTAAGAAGAAGAGAGGTGCCTATCCTGGTGCTGACGATGTAGTGATCTTCGATGAATATGTAAATGGTGTAAATAAGGATAAACTGAGTAGTGACTTAATTTTCAATAATGAGTATTTTGAGTTGATCATCCCTAACAAGGGGGATACCATTCTGGATGCCCCGGAAGACTGCTTCCCTGTTTATACTGAAGTAATTGACCTAGGACTTAGGTTTCCCACTTCCTTATTCATTTTTAATCTCTTCAAAAAGTATGACATTGGCCTATGTCAACTTACTCCCAATTCTTGGGTTCACATAATGTCTTATGTGACTTCTTGTGGCCTTAGAGGAGTGAAAGCTTCTTCTAAGGTCTTCCTTCATCTTCACCATCTCTTAAAGGCCTCCCACTGCAAACGTGGGTGGTTCTATCTGAAAAACAGTGAGGGGTTCCTCACTTGTGTAGAAAAAGCCAACAAGGTTCCCAACTGGAGGAACCATTTTGTGTTTGTGAAGTCCCACGACAAAAAACTGGTAGAAGTGTTGAAAAAATGGAATCCTTTTCCAAAATGCCTAGGAAGATCCTTTGAGCTTCCTAGATTGAGTGACAATGAGCAACAAAACTTAGAATATTTCAGATCTACCACAGTGGAGATCAAGAAACAAACTCTGACAGTTCCCTACAACTGGATCCCCTTTAGCGAATTCTTCTTAGATCGCAACTTCCTTATTGCTGCTGGTGTAATTTATGGGGATGAGTATAACCAGGGTAATTTTTGCTTTATCATTTGATACTGAACTTCTATTTCTTTCTCCATTTATCTAACCAAGTATCCTTTCTTTTGCAGAAGAAGCTCTTGCCGACCTTCCTTCATTCAAGAAAGGAAGTATGAGTCAAAAGGAATTCTGGAAACAAGTTTCTCAAAAGCTGGGAGAGGATACTTCCTCAAAGAAGGCTAAGACCCAGGTATTTTACATTTCTGCAAAACTAAGACTTGCATTTTAGTTTTATATATATATATATACACATTTTTTTTATATTAATAGACTTCCTCACTTAGAGTCTTCCCACTTTGCCGGCTTGAACGCAAGTGGGCTCTAAGTGGGGAAGTTAAGTATTTAAACACTTCCTCTTAGGAATATTATTAGGGACTTCCCTACTTAGTGACTTCCCACTTTGCCGACTTGAACGCAGGTGGGCACTATGTAGGGAAGCTATATGATAGGTAGAAGTCTTCCCTCTCCTTAGGAAGTTTAAAACTTTACTTAGGAAATGTAAATTTCTTTTTATAGTAACTTCCTCTCCTGTAGGAAGCTTGAGTATTTAAGACTTCCCCTTAGGAAGTTTTAGGATCGTACTTCCCCTTAGGAAGTTAGAATGACTTTAGAGTTCCCCTCTTTGTGTCCATGTGCGTTCAACTCGGCAAAGTGGGAAGTCCTTGACTTCCTTGTTTGTCGGGTTGAACTTAAAATGGCATAAGGAGGGGAAGTCCCCTTTACTTCCCCTTAGGAAGCATTTAAGGACATACTTCCCCTTAGGAAGTATGTTTAGACTTCCTTCCATAGGAAGTTAGAATTTTTTAGACTTCCCTCCTTTGTGTCCATGTGCGTTCAACTCGGCAAAGTGGGAAGTCTTTGACTTCCTTGTTTGCCGGGTTGAACGTAGAACGACACAAGGAGGGGAAGTCCTTTTACTTCCCCTTAGGAAGCTATTAAGATCATACTTCCCCTTAGGAAGTGTGTTTAGACTTCCTTTTATAGGAAGTTAGAATTTTTTTAGACTTCCCTCCTTTGTGTCCATGTGCGTTCAACTCGGCAAAGTGGGAAGTCTTTGACTTCCTTGTTTGCCGGGTTGAACGTACAATGGCATAAGGAGGGGAAGTCCCCTTTACTTCCCCTTAGGAAGCATTTAAGGACATACTTCCCCTTAGGAAGTATGTTTAGACTTCCTTCCATAGGAAGTTAGAATTTTTTAGACTTCCCTCCTTTGTGTCCATGTGCGTTCAACTCGGCAAAGTGGGAAGTCTTTGACTTCCTTGTTTGCCGGGTTGAACGTACAATGGCATAAGGAGGGGAAGTCCCTTTTACTTCCCCTTAGGAAGAATTTAAGGACATACTTCCCCTTAGGAAGTATGTTTAGACCTCCTTCCATAGGAAGTTAGAATTTTTTAGACTTCCCTCCTTTGTGTCCATGTGCGTTCAACTCGGCAAAGTGGGAAGTCTTTGACTTCCTTGTTTGCCGGGTTGAACGTACAATGGCATAAGGAGGGGAAGTCCCTTTTACTTCCCCTTAGGAAGCTTTATGTTCCTATTTCCCTTTAGGAAGCGTTAGTTTACCAATTCCCCTTTAGGAAATTTAAATATGACACTTTCTATTAGGAAGTATCAGTTCATTACTTTCCCTTAGGAAGATTTAATATAACACTTCCCCTTAGGAAGTATTAATCCAACTTCCCTCTTTTGTGTCATTCTACGTTCAACTCGGCAAACTAGGAAGCTTAGGATTTGGAAGTTGCAAGTTGAACCTGGGTAGGCACAAGAGAGGAAGTATTATTTAATGTCTCCTTCTACGAGGTTGTAAGCAATGGCTTCCCCACTTTGTGTCAATGTACGTTCAAGTCGGCAAACTAGGATGTACACAAAGTGGGAAGTTATTGGTTTTGCTCCGACAGTTGTTCATCTTAGTAGGATCTGTTGAATATTCTTTATACTTTTCTAANCTTTATACTCTTCTAACACTGTCGTTTTTCAGGAGACAAGCAAGCCTTCTGGGAGGAAGACAAAGCCTTCCCATAAGAGGAAGAAGGAGGAAGTACCAGAAGCACAGGGTATAAGCTCAAAAAGGAGCAAAAGAAAGGGTGCTTCCTCCAAATCTGCCGTTACTCCAATTGAGATCACTGAATCAAGTCCTCACACTTCCTCCCTTTTTGGGAAGAGTTCCTTTGTGATTGGGGAGAGTGATTTTGTGATAGGGGTGAGGAACAGAACTCCTCCAGCTGAGCAAGATAACCCCTTGGAGAGTGACAATGGGTTAGTTGATCCTTTGACTGCCTTAACCATTCTCCAGAAGGAAAGCATTTCTGCCACTCCCCTCAATACAATGCCTGCTTCCCAATCAGCTGGCGCTTCTGAACCTCCTTCTTCTCCTCCTGATGAGGACCCTGTTATTGGTCTCTCGAAATATGTTGAGAGAAACATCCCCGAAAGTGTTAAGGCACAGGCTAGAGCTTCTGGGGGTAAGTTTAGTCATAGATTCTGTCAAACTATACGCTCATCTTCAGATACCATTAACTCTCCCAGGAACCCTAATGCCATAGTTTTACCGGTTCCCATAACAGATGAGGCTGAATCCCCCAACTTCCTTGACGACGAAGAGGATCTCCCCTCAACCAGCAAAAAATTTGACTCCAACTACAAAAGGGGTTTGATTAGGGAGATCTTAAGCTGTGGAGAACTTGAGTACAAAGAGTCACTCAAGGGGTCCTTCAGAGGCCATCTTCTTCCCATCTTCAATAACCTCTCTGAGGTATGTTTCCAACAACTGTTTTCTTTTTTACTCTCTTCCCATTATATTATTACTTTATCGACTAACTCTTTGTTTCCCTTCTCTTGCAGTCTATGTTCCGCCTGGAACACTTGGCCAAACTCTATGGCTCCATGAAGGCTGAAAACAAAAAATGCATGGAGTTCTATGACAAAGCTGCTACCTATGTAGTGGCACAAACAAACAAGATTGAAGCCAAGTGGCAGCATGCCATGAATGCTCTCTCCAGAGATCTCCACAAAACCAAAGAAGACTATCAAGTAGTCTTGGAGAGGAGCATGGAACTGGCTAACCAGATCCATGCTGACAAAGAAACTGTGGAGAAGGCCGCCGCTGTCATTGCTAACCAAGGCCGCGTTGAAAAAGACGCCAAGGATGCCAAGGAAGAGGCCAGTAAACTCAGAGAGGAAGTGGCTGAGCTGAAGAGGAAGCTCAAGGAAGCTGAGGAGGAGAAGGAGAAGCTGAAAAATCAAAAGGAGGAGGCTGAACAAAAGATCTCAACCACTGCTGTTGAGAAGTACATGGAAGGTCAAGCCTTCCTTAGAGAGATGTGCTTGGAAGCTTGGGGAATGGGGTTAGAGGAATATCTAGCCTTTGACTCCTTTGAAAGAAGATTGAACTATGTCAACATGGTTCATATCAAAAAACAAGCTGAAGCAACTCCGCCTCCCTCTTTTGATTATTCAGAGGAAGAAGAAGCTCAGGAAGGGAGTGAAGATGAAGAGGAGAGTTTTGAAAAGGAGAAGCCAGAAGAAGAAGAGAAGAGCAAAGAGGCTTCAGAAGTTCATAATGACAAACATCAAGGCTGATGCTCTTCAAAAAATTTAATGATTGTGTTTAATCTTCTTTGAACAATTTTAGATTGGCATATTTTGAACAGTGACTTCAGTAGGAACACTTTTAAAGTGTTTCTTGTAATATTTGATTTAAATTTCTTTCAATGCACTCTTTGCTTGATTTCTTGCTTATTCCTTGATCACTCTTGGTTCACCTTCTCAAGGTTCCCCATGGGATCCTGCATCACAGGTTTAAAAAATTCTGCATCACAGGTTTAAAAAATATGAACTCTTAGTTCACCTTCTCAAGGTTCCCCATGGGATCTTAGGAACTTTAATTATGATTTCCCTTAGGAAGTTCATAACTAACCCACCAATGGAAACTCTTATTGTTCCCTATGGAGAATACTTCCTCATAAGAAGTATTTTAAATGTAACTTTGAAATTTTATCTCCTTTTTCCATTTCTGATAGGCTTGTAGGGTTCTCTTTGCCCCAAATTAAGCTTCAAGTTTAACCGGATCAGCCTTTTGCTGAGATCCCTAAGTTTACTAGAAGTCCTAGTATTGATTGCCCTTAAACTTAAGGAATCGAAGCAAATATTATAGCTTTTTAATCTTAATGCCCTTAGCATTTTCAGGGACTCTTAGTCACATTTTTTAGACACTTGGTCTAATTGTAAGACCCTTAGTCCTACTTTTAAGACACTTGGTCTAATTGTAAGACCCTTAGTCCCACTTTTAAGACACTTGGTCTAATTGTAAGACCCTTAGTCCCACTTTTAAGACACTTGGTCTAATTGTAAGACCCTTAGTCCCACTTTTAAGACACTTGGTCTAATTGTAAGACCCTTAGTCCTACTTTTAAGACACTTGGTCTAATTGTAAGACCCTTAGTCCTACTTTTAAGACACTTGGTCTAATTGTAAGACCCTTAGTCCTACTTTTAAGACACTTGGTCTAATTGTAAGACCCTTAGTCCTACTTTTAAGACACTTGGTCTAATTGTAAGACCCTTAGTCCTACTTTTAAGACACTTGGTCTAATTGTAAGACCCTTAGTCCTACTTTTAAGACACTTGGTCTAATTGTAAGACCCTTAGTCCTACTTTTAAGACACTTGGTCTAATTGTAAGACCCTTAGTCCTACTTTTAAGACACTTGGTCTAATTGTAAGACCCTTAGTCCTACTTTTAAGACACTTGGTCTAATTGTAAGACCCTTAGTCCTACTTTTAAGACACTTGGTCTAATTGTAAGACCCTTAGTCCTACTTTTAAGACACTTGGTCTAATTGTAAGACCCTTAGTCCTACTTTTAAGACACTTGGTCTAATTGTAAGACCCTTAGTCCTACTTTTAAGACACTTGGTCTAATTGTAAGACCCTTAGTCCTACTTTTAAGACACTTGGTCTAATTGTAAGACCCTTAGTCCTACTTTTAAGACACTTGGTCTAATTGTAAGACCCTTAGTCCTACTTTTAAGACACTTGGTCTAATTGTAAGACCCTTAGTCCTACTTTTAAGACACTTGGTCTAATTGTAAGACCCTTAGTCCTACTTTTAAGACACTTGGTCTAATTGTAAGACCCTTAGTCCTACTTTTAAGACACTTGGTCTAATTGTAAGACCCTTAGTCCTACTTTTAAGACACTTGGTCTAATTGTAAGACCCTTAGTCCTACTTTTAAGACACTTGGTCTAATTGTAAGACCCTTAGTCCTACTTTTAAGACACTTGGTCTAATTGTAAGACCCTTAGTCCTACTTTTAAGACACTTGGTCTAATTGTAAGACCCTTAGTCCTACTTCTAAGACACTTGGTCTAATTGTAAGACCCTTAGTCCTACTTCTAAGACACTTTGTCTAATTGTAAGACCCTTAGTCCTACTTCTAAGACACTTTGTCTAATTGTAAGACCCTTAGTCCTACTTTTAAGACACTTGGTCTAATTGTAAGACCCTTAGTCCTACTTTTAAGACACTTGGTCTAATTGTAAGACCCTTAGTCCTACTTTTAAGACACTTGGTCTAATTGTAAGACCCTTAGTCCTACTTTTAAGACACTTGGTCTAATTGTAAGACCCTTAGTCCTACTTTTAAGACACTTGGTCTAATTGTAAGACCCTTAGTCCTACTTTTAAGACACTTGGTCTAATTGTAAGACCCTTAGTCCTACTTTTAAGACACTTGGTCTAATTGTAAGACCCTTAGTCCTACTTTTAAGACACTTGGTCTAATTGTAAGACCCTTAGTCCTACTTTTAAGACACTTGGTCTAATTGTAAGACCCTTAGTCCTACTTTTAAGACACTTGGTCTAATTGTAAGACCCTTAGTCCTACTTTTAAGACACTTGGTCTAATTGTAAGACCCTTAGTCCTACTTTTAAGACACTTGGTCTAATTGTAAGACCCTTAGTCCTACTTTTAAGACACTTGGTCTAATTGTAAGACCCTTAGTCCTACTTTTAAGACACTTGGTCTAATTGTAAGACCCTTAGTCCTACTTTTAAGACACTTGGTCTAATTGTAAGACCCTTAGTCCTACTTTTAAGACACTTGGTCTAATTGTAAGACCCTTAGTCCTACTTTTAAGACACTTGGTCTAATTGTAAGACCCTTAGTCCTACTTTTAAGACACTTGGTCTAATTGTAAGACCCTTAGTCCTACTTTTAAGACACTTGGTCTAATTGTAAGACCCTTAGTCCTACTTTTAAGACACTTGGTCTAATTGTAAGACCCTTAGTCCTACTTTTAAGACACTTGGTCTAATTGTAAGACCCTTAGTCCTACTTCTAAGACACTTTGTCTAATTGTAAGACCCTTAGTCCTACTTTTAAGACACTTGGTCTAATTGTAAGACCCTTAGTCCTACTTTTAAGACACTTGGTCTAATTGTAAGACCCTTAGTCCTACTTTTAAGACACTTGGTCTAATTGTAAGACCCTTAGTCCTACTTTTAAGACACTTGGTCTAATTGTAAGACCCTTAGTCCTACTTTTAAGACACTTGGTCTAATTGTAAGACCCTTAGTCCTACTTTTAAGACACTTGGTCTAATTGTAAGACCCTTAGTCCTACTTTTAAGACACTTGGTCTAATTGTAAGACCCTTAGTCCTACTTTTAAGACACTTGGTCTAATTGTAAGACCCTTAGTCCTACTTTTAAGACACTTGGTCTAATTGTAAGACCCTTAGTCCTACTTTTAAGACACTTGGTCTAATTGTAAGACCCTTAGTCCTACTTTTAAGACACTTGGTCTAATTGTAAGACCCTTAGTCCTACTTTTAAGACACTTGGTCTAATTGTAAGACCCTTAGTCCTACTTTTAAGACACTTGGTCTAATTGTAAGACCCTTAGTCCTACTTTTAAGACACTTGGTCTAATTGTAAGACCCTTAGTCCTACTTTTAAGACACTTGGTCTAATTGTAAGACCCTTAGTCCTACTTTTAAGACACTTGGTCTAATTGTAAGACCCTTAGTCCTACTTTTAAGACACTTGGTCTAATTGTAAGACCCTTAGTCCTACTTTTAAGACACTTGGTCTAATTGTAAGACCCTTAGTCCTACTTTTAAGACACTTGGTCTAATTGTAAGACCCTTAGTCCTACTTTTAAGACACTTGGTCTAATTGTAAGACCCTTAGTCCTACTTTTAAGACACTTGGTCTAATTGTAAGACCCTTAGTCCTACTTTTAAGACACTTGGTCTAATTGTAAGACCCTTAGTCCTACTTCTAAGACACTTGGTCTAATTGTAAGACCCTTAGTCCTACTTCTAAGACACTTGGTCTAATTGTAAGACCCTTAGTCCTACTTCCTTTGTCTTAAGTCTCTTTTTGCTTAAGTAACAAAGTATGACTTTGGGATCTTGCCCTAGTCTTGCCCTAATGGGAATTCATAAGATTCACCAGGGCTCTAGGATCTTACCCTAGCCTTGCTTAATAAGCAAAATAAAATGTAATAAATTAAATTATCACATATACAGAAACAGAGTTTTCATTAATTATGGCCCGTAGCCAATTTTAATACAAATGTAAACTCCAATTTCTATAAAAAAGATCAACTTGGACCTTATTTATATGGCCGTAGCCTATTCATCTGATTCCGTAAATCAGGATTACATGTAATACCTCTTTAAATTATTAGCATTCCAAGTTCGTGGCAGTTCATAACCATCCAAACTCTTAAGTCGATAAGTACCATCTCGCACAATTTCCACAATCTCGTAGGGACCTTCCCAATTTGGAGTCAACTTGCCTTGCTCATTTGCCCTTCCTATGGCTTCCATTTTCCTCAAAACTAGATCTCCAAGCTTCATGGGCCTGTTGTTAACTCTTTTATTATGTTCTCTAGCCATCCGAAGCTTGTACAATTGCTGTCTAAGCAAGGCATTACCTCTCACTTCGGGTAGGGTATCAAGAGCAGCTTTCATCAATTCCCAATTCGCATCTTCATTATATAGCATTACTCTGACAGTAGGTTCACACATTTCAATGGGAAGAACAGCTTCAGCTCCGTATACTAACATGAAGGGAGTTTCTCCAGTTGAGTTCTTGACGGTGGTTCTTATCGACCATAAAACATTGTACAGCTCATCGACCCATAATCCTTTAGCCTTCTCAAGCTTCTTCTTCAGTCCATCACCAATAATCTTATTGAAAGCTTCAACTTGTCCATTGGCCTGAGGATAGCCTACGGAAGCAAAGTTAGCAGAGATACCCTGATCTTCTAACCATTTTCTCAATTGCGGTGTCTCAAACTGCGGACCATTATCAAACACAATAGATTGCGGAATTCCAAATCGTGTGATGAGGTTCTTCCATATAAACCACTGTACATCCGAGTGTTTGATATTCTTCATCGGCTCTGCCTCCACCCATTTTGTGAAGTAGTCCACAGCTACCAACACATACTTTCTTTGCCCCGAGGCCTGAGGGTATGGACCAAGGATGTCCATGCCCCACTTAGCAAAAGGAAGTGGACTGATAATTGGACTTGAAACATTAGCTGGTTGGTGGTGCAAATTTCCATACAACTGACATTTCTTACACTTCTTGACGTAATTCATAGCATCTTGCCTCAGTGATGGCCAGTAATACCCTGTGCGAAGTGCCTTTTCAGCTAAGGCTCGTCCCCCTATATGAGACCCACAAAACCCCTCATGAATGTCTTCCAAAACCTCTTTACCTTGATCGGGGGTGATGCACTTCAATAGTGGATGAGTGAATGATTTCTTGTATAATTGCCCTTGCCATAGTACAAACCACGCGTCTCTTGCCTTGACATACTTAGCTTGTCGTGCATCAGCTGGCAGGGTTCCATTTGTTTTGTAAGCGATAATTTCATCCATCCAGCTACTTCCCCTGCTAATGAAGTTTACATCTCTTTCCTTGTCAATACTCTTCTTTTCCTTAACTTCCCAAAAAACAGTTCGGGGTGAGTCTCCTATAGCAGAACTAGCTAACTTGGACAGGGCGTCAGCCTGATTGTTCTCAGATCGGGGAACTTGCATTAACTCAAAACTCTCGAGATCTTTAACTTCTTCTTGCAACATTTGCAAATACTTGCTCATGCCCTCATCGCGGGCTTCGTAGTCTCCCAAGTATTGACTCACAATCAGTTGTGAATCAGACATAGCCTCTATCTTCCTAGCACCAGCAGCTTTACACATCTTAATTCCTGCAATTAAGGCCTCATATTCAGCTTCATTGTTCGAAGTTTGAAATTTGAACCTCATTGCATATTCGTACAAATCTCCCTCAGGAGATTTGCATATGATTCCCGCTCCACACCCATTTTGGGTAGATGATCCATCAACATGTAGTGTCCAGTAGTCAATACTTGGCTTCTCAATCTGAGGCCTGGTCATTTCAACAATGAAGTCGGCAAACGCTTGTCCCTTAATCGCTTTCCTAGGCTCATACAAAATCTCAAATGAACCCAACTCGATAGCCCACTTAAGCATCCTACCAGAAGATTCTTTAGTTAGGCATGACTTAAGTGGTTGATCCGTGTAAACAATGATTTGGTGGGACAAGAAGTAGGGCCTCAGTTTTCTGCTTGCTAAAAACAAGGCTAATCCAAACTTCTCAATCGTAGCATATCTTAGTTCGGCTTTCTGGAGAATATGGCTAACAAAATAAACCGGATGTTGAGCTCCGTCTCTCTCAGCCAACAGAACAGCTGAGAGTGCATATTCTGATATAGCAAGGTACATATACAAAATTTCTTTTTCCTGGGGACTTACCAACTTGGGAAGAGAATGGAGATGATCCTTTAATTTAATAAAGGCTTCCTCAGCTGATTGAGTCCATTCAAATTTGTTGGCTTTCTTCTTGATCGTATCAAAGAAGAAGTGGCACTTATCTCCTGCCCTTGACAGGAACCTTCCCAAGGCTGCTAAGCACCCAGTTAACTTTTGCACTTCTTTAACACTTCGGGGAGAAGTCATATCCAACACGGCCTTGACCTTGTCTGGATTGACTTCAATCCCCCTTTCATCGACAAGAAACCCCAGGAACTTGCCCGAGGTGACACCAAAAACACACTTCTTAGGATTCAACCTCATCTTATACTTCCTCAAAGTTTCAAAAGTTTCCTTTAAATCGGCTACATGATCCTTGGCTTCCTTACTTTTGACAATCATATCATCAATGTATGCTTCCATATTCCTTCCTAATTGTTGCTTGAATACTTCATTAACTAGTCTCTGGAAGGTAGCTGGAGCATTCTTCAAACCAAAGGGCATTCTTGTATAACAGTACAGGCCTGTTTCCGTAACAAACGCTGTTTTTTCTTGATCTTCCTCCCATAGAGGAATTTGATGAAAGCCGGAATAGGCGTCCATAAAACTCAACAAGGCATGTCCTGCCGTAGAATCAACCAACCGATCAATCTTGGGCAAAGGAAAGCTATCCTTAGGGCACGCCTTGTTTAAGTCTGTGTAATCCACGCACATTCTCATTGTTCCATTAGGTTTTGGCACCAATACAACATTTGCCACCCAATCAGGATACTGGCATGGACGAATGAATCCTGCTTCCAATAGCTTTTTTACCTCTTCATCTGCAGCTTTGTTACGAACTTCTCCAAGATTTCTTTTCTTTTGCCTGACAGGCTTCAATTCAGGCTTAACATTGAGCTTGTGAACAGCCACTTCCGGATCAATCCCTGGCATTTCTTCAACTTCAAATGCAAAAACATCTTTGTATTGTCTAAGTAAAGCTCTTATCTCTGCCCCAATACGTTCGTCAGGTGCTTGTCCAATCTTGACTGTTCTATCAGGCTTCATCTCATCCTACACAAAATCTTCATGCTCACCTCCAGGTTGAGGTCTTGGGGCTTGATTCAAACTATGAACAGCCATAACTTGGTTCTTGGGAGCTTCTTCTACTTTCCTTTTCTTGCTTGGTTCGCCACTTTCACTTGACCATGCTTCCGCTTTTAATGTGGTAACATAACATTCTCTTGCCAACTGCTGATCTCCATGGATGGTTCCCACAGTTCCATTGTTACACTCATACTTCATGAGCATGAGATGAGTAACAATTACTGCCCTAACAGCATTCAAAGTTGGTCTTCCAAGGATCACATTATACGCTTGTAGCTCCTTCACCACAAGGAACTTGACGAACATGTTTCTAGCACAATCTTTATCTCCCATTCGAACCGACAAGGTGACAGTTCCCAAGGGATTGATAATTCCTCCTCCAAACCCAATGATGGGATGGTGGATGGGTTCTAACTTTGATGAATCATACTTCAACTTCCTCAAACAACTGTAACTGATTATATCTGATGAACTTCCTGTGTCAACAAGTATTCTCTTTACCTTCATGTTTGCCACTTTCATCTCTATTACCAGGGGGTCATCATGAGGTGTTCGGACTTTGCCCCGATCCCTGTCACTGATCAGTACTTCCGGAAATTTAATTTTAGCATCTTCCCCAGTTTCAGGTGACGATTCCCGAACTAGGCGTCGCACATATTCTTTACTTCCCTTCATAGTAGGACCTCCAGCAGCAAAGCCCCCAGAGATTACATAGACAACATCTTCTGTCTCATAGCCCTCCTTTGTCACCTCATTTTTAGAGTCTGACTTCTGCTTGGCACTCTTGTCAGAGGACTTGATTAAATGTTGACTAATCTTCCCTTTAGCAGCAAGAGCTTCAAGGGTTCTCCGAAGATTGAAGCAATCATTGGTATGATGCCCCACATCCTTGTGAAAGTAGCAGTATTTACTTGAATCTCGATCTTCTTTTGCACTTCTCAATGGAGGTGGATCATCAATGTCAATTTTCCCTCGGATCTCCTTAAAGACTGCATGGAGATCCTTAGTGAATTCAACTCTCGGCGCACTATTCGCCTTTCTCTTCTTGTTTTGATCATTTGACTTGTTTGATGAGCCAGCCATCCAAGTAGAATGTCTCTTCTGATCTTTGTTTTTTGAGCCGTGATCATTTTTCTTATCATCCTTCATGTCCTTGCGGGTTGAAGCACATAGTTCCTGAGCATGGATGAAGCATTCAGCCTCCTCCAAGACCCCTTTCAAGGTTATACAATTCCTTCTGACCACATCAAACTTAAAAGTTCCATCACAGAGCCCTCTGAAGAAGCTATGAAAATTAACTCCTTCAGAAAGGTTAGGTATCTGCAATGATTCAAGATTGAACCTTTAGACGTAACTTCTTAATGATTCCTTCTCACCTTGCACAATTTTGGCTAAGTGCATACTTGTCTTGTTAGCCATGAAGTGATGTACAAAAGTTGTGCTTAACTCATGGACACTGTTGATGGATTGGTCAGGTAAACTATTAAACCACTTCTGAGCTATTCCCTTAAGTGTTGCTGGGAAATAGCGGCACCAAGTTGCGTCATCCAAACCTTGAAAATACATCAAGTGTTTGTATGTTACCAAATGTTCTTCTAGATCAGTTGTTCCATCAAAAGCCTCTACATTAGGCATCTTAAACTTAACTGGGCGAGGAACCATCATGATTGATGCAGCAAATGGGGTTGTCCAATTCATAGACATAGAACCCACTTTATCCCCGATGATACCCTTAGGATCATTAGGTACCTGCTTGGCCATATAAAGCTCCTCGGGCCTCACCCTGTTCTCCCAGTATTGAATCATTTGCTCTCTTTTAGCTTGATCTTCTTTCGCAGCTTTCTTCTTCTCAATCTTGTATCTTAGATTCTCTTCATCATCACGCCTATCTGATTCAAGAGTAAATGGATGTGAATCAGACATCTCTTTGGTTGCAGTTGAACCCGACGAGTCAGAGCGACTCTGTTCACGTAGGGCTCGTTTGGAGTTTAAATATTCTCTTGCATCTCTGCTAGATGCCCTCCTTTCATTGATAACTTCTCTAGCACCTTTTCTCGAAGTCCTCTTAGCCTCAAGATACTCTCTAGCATCATGAGCTAATGACTTTTTGAATTCAATGAATTCTTTAGCATTAGATCTTGTCCTGCTTACTTCAGTTTGTCCTTTTGCCACCTCTCGTTTTGGTTTATACTTAGGAGTGACAGGATACTTTCTGAGTGTACCCCAATGAGCTTTCAATGGAGTGTTTTTTTTTTTTTTTTTCTTTCCTTCTTAATTTTTTCAACTTTCTCTTGGAAAGTTAATCTTCCTTCACCTTGATATTCCTGATACATCTTTCCGTTAAGTTTTCCCTGACGAGGATCACCCTCCTCATGAGTTCTCTGGGAGGAATGCTCCCGTAAGCATCCGTAAAGGACCTTTTGAGACCTTCCAAATACTCTTGAGTTGTACCCATAGTCACGTTTGATCCTCTGTTCTTTCCCCTTAGGAGAGCCAGTTCCTTGTCCGTTTCATAGTTCCCGGATTGATCAAGAGCCGAGTCTCATTCTCGCTTGGAAGTGAACCACCAGTCAATCCCTGTGCCCCCCCCACAGACGGCGCCAAATGATGTAGAATGAGTTCCTGGTAGGGTCTCTTCAACTAATATGTGGAGAGGGAACAGAGGACTACACTTCAGTGGACAGTGTTGGCTTGTTCACTTCGGATGGCTCGGACCTCGATTCCTGCAAAACAAGGAATAAAATCCCAAGGATTTTTTCCCCCTCCGATGCTTAAGTATAGTTGTATGAGGATTAAGCAAATAACAATAATTAGCAATTGGTAACCTAGAGAGGGAAACTAGTGAGAGAATCTCTTAGTGTGATGTAAGGATGAATGAAGATTTGATTGAATGTTTGAAGTTGAATGCCCCCAAATGATGATTTTGAGGTTATTTATAGCCTTAGTTTTGGGGCAACGAATTGATGATGAACACTTGTCCATCGTCTAATTGGTTGATACTTGTACAAGCTTCATGGGCTTTTATATACTCAAGCCTCAAGGCCCAAATTCCTCCTTTTTCC
This sequence comes from Suaeda aralocaspica, assembly GCA_016808085.1. NCBI lineage: Eukaryota > Viridiplantae > Streptophyta > Magnoliopsida > Caryophyllales > Amaranthaceae > Suaeda > Suaeda aralocaspica. The sequence goes on along the minus strand of PYUH01000084.1, from coordinate 6,906 downwards.
CTACCTTGTAGCCTCGAATAGGATTGCGACACGTGGCAGAGGTTTCTCTTCTTTTAAGTATTTGTTGTGGACACGTGGCCCAACCTTACAACGACACGTGGCCGTGTGGAGTCCACCTTGGTGGTCCAGTCATTGCCAAGTGGCAGTGCCACCTGGACTTTTAGTGGACACGTGTCCCAGTATTATGCTGACACGTGGCATGAGTTGGCGTGCCACATCAATTGTACTTTTCACTTTCTCTCTCTAAAAGTTCCAAAGAATCTTCTCAAGCTCTTAAGAAACTTCAGAGGCGATTTCCGACGACCTGTGGTGCGATTTCTAGCGAGTTGGTGCAGTGGTTTCCGGTGTGAACAGTAGATCCTAGTTTTCTTCTTCTTTTTCAGGTATTTACCTGAATTCTTTTTCTTCCTTTCCTTCAATTTATTTCTTGTTTTTCTTTTACTTCTTTATCTGTCAATGGCTTCTTCATCTTCTTCTTCCCCAAATTTACTTCCTTCTCCTCGTACTACTTCTTCTATTAGAACTCAATCTTCTGTCGTTCCTGATCATTTATTGTCTGGGTCTTTCCTACTTCCTTCTCTTCCTGTGCAGGAAGTTGCAATGGCAAGAACCAAACAAACTTCCTATAGAGAAACTGCTATTTTGAGAGTTCCAGCATCTGAAGTTTCAGATGTGAATCCTCTTGATCAGCAAGATCCTACTTCCCAGGTTGAGGGAAGAGAGGATGCTGGTGCTGCACAGGAAGCTCCTGAAGAGGAAGTAAGGGAGATTCAAACTAGGAAGAGAGAGGCTTCTGAGGCTACCACTTTCAAGCCGAAGAAGAAGAGAGGTGCCTATCCTGGTGCAGATGATGTAGTCATCTTTGATGAATATGTAGTTGGTGTGAATAAAGATAAATTGAGTAGTGACTTGATCTTTAATAATGAGTATTTTGAACTGATCATCCCTAACAAGCTAGGGGGATATCATTTTGAATGCCCCTGAAGATTGCTTCCCTGTATACACAGAAGTTATTGACTTAGGGCTTAGGTTCCCCACTTCCTTATTCATCTTCAATCTTTTCAAAAAATATGACATTGGCCTATGTCAACTTACTCCCAATTCTTGGGTTCACATAATGTCTTATGTGACTTCTTGTGGCCTTAGAGGAGTGAAAGCTTCTTTTAAGGTCTTCCTTCATCTTCATCATCTCTCAAAAGCCTCCCACTGCAAACGTGAGCGGTTCTACCTGAATAACAGTGAGGGGTTCCTCACTTGTCTGGAGAAGGCCAACAAGGTTCCCAACTGGAGGAACCATTTTGTATTTGTAAAGTCTCATGACATAATACTTGTAGAAGTGTTGAAAAAATGGAATCCTTTTCCAAAGTGCCTAGGAAGATCTTTTGAACTTCCTAGATTGAGTGACTCTGAGCAACAAAACTTAGAATATTGCAGATCTACCACACTGGAGATCAAGAAGCAATTTCTGACAGTTCCCCACAACTGAATCCCCTTTAGCGAGTTCTTCTTAGATCACAACTTCCTTATTGCTGCTGGTGTAATTTATGGGGATGAGTATAACCAGGATAATTTTTGCTTTACTATCTAACACTGAACCTCTGTTTCTTTTCTCCACTTATCTAACCAAGTGTCTTTTCTTTTTGCAGAAGAAGCTCTAGCTGACCTCCCTCCATTAAAAAAAGGAGACATGAATCAAAAAGACTTCTAGAAGCAAGTCTCTCAAAGGCCGGTGGAGGACACTTCCTCGAAGAAGGGGAACACTCAGGTATTTAATCTTTACAACTTTTCAAAACTTAAACTTGCATTTTTTTTATATACTTCCCTATGTAAAACCTTGAGAAGTATTACCTATCAATCATATTGACATAGATTTCCTTACTTGGAGTCTTCCCATTTTGTCGGCTTGAACGCAAGTGGGCACTAAATGGGGAAGTTGGATATTTAAATTGTACTTTTAAAAACACTTCCTCTTAGGAATGTTATTAGGAACTTCCCTACTTAGTGACTTCCCACTTTGCCAACTTGAACGCAGGTGGGCACTAAGTAGGGAAGTTGTATAATAGTTTCTTTAGACTCCTCTTTTTTAAGAAGTTACTTCCATATAGGAAAATGTAGTTGTTAGAAGTCTTCCCTCTCCTTAGGAAGTTTAAAATTTTACTTTCACTTAGGAAGTATGTGTAGACTTCCTTTTATAGGTAGTTCCTCCCTCATTGGAAGCTAGAATACTTAAAACTTCCCTTTAGGAAGTATGTTTATACTTCCCTTCATAGGAAGTCTCTTCCCTTAGGAAGTTAGTATTTTTAAGACTTCCCTCCTTTATGTCCATGTACGTTCAAGTCGGCAAAGTGGGAAGTCTTGACTTCCTAGTTTGCTGAGTTGAACGCAAAATGGCACAAGGAGGGGAAGTCATTTTACTTACCCTTAAGAAGCTTTAGGATCATACTTCCTCTTAGGAAGTATGTTTAGATTTCCTTTCATAGGAAGTCTCTTCCCTTAGGAAATTAGAATTTTTTAGACTTCCCTCCTTTGTGTCCATGTACGTTCAAGTTGGCAAAGTGGGAAGTTTTGACTTCCTAGTTTGCCAGGTTGAACGTAGAGTGGCACAAGGAGGGGAAGTCTTTTGACATCCCCTTAGGAAGATTTAGGATCATACTTCCTCTTAGGAAGTATGTTTAGACTTCCTTCCATAGGAAGTCTCTTCCCTTACGAAGTTAGTATTTTTTGAGACTTCCCTCCTTCGTGTCCATGTAAGTTTAAGTCAGCAAAGTGGGAAGTCTTGACTTCCTAGTTTGCCGGGTTGAACGTAGAGTGGCACAAGGAGGGGAAGTCTTTTTACTTCCCCATAGGAAGATTTAGGATCATACTTCCTTTCATAGTAAGTCTCTTCCCTTAGGAAGTTAGTATATTTTAGAATTCCCTCCTTTGTGTCCATGTACGTTCAAGTCGGCAAAGTGGGAAGTCTTAACTTCCTAGTTTGCCGGGTTGAACATACAGTGGCACAAGGAGGGGAAGTCTTTTTACTTCCCCTTAGGAAGATTTAGGAGCATACTTCCTCTTAGGAAGTATGTTTAGACTTCCTTTCATGGGAAGTTAAAATAACTTTAGAGTTCCCCTCTTTGTGTCCATGTGCGTGCAACTCGGCAAAGTGGGAAGTCTTGACTTCCTTGCTTGCCGGGTTGGACGTAAAATGGCACAAAAGGGGGGAAGTCGTTTTACTTTCCCTTAGGAAGCTTTGGGTTCCTACTTCCCCTTAGGAAAATTTAATATGACACTTCCATTTCGGAAATATTAATTCATTACTTCCCCTTAGGAAGATTTAATATGACACTTCCATTTAGGAAGTATTAATTCATTACTTCCCCTTAGGAAGATTTAATATGACACTTCCATTTAGGAAGTACTTATTTATTACTTCCCATTAGGAAGATTTAATGTGACACTTCCCTTTTGGAAAATTTAATATGACACTTCCCTTTGGGAAGTATTAATTCTTTACTTCCACTTTGGAAGACTTAATATGACACTTCCATTTAGGAAGTATTAATTCATTAATTCTCCTTAGGAAGATTTAATATCACACTTCCCTTTAGGAAGTACAAATTTATTACACCCCCTTAGGATGATTTAATATGACACTTCCCTTTAGGAAGTATTAATTCGTTATTTCCCCTTGAGAAGTGTGATTAGGTAAGTTCAACTTCCCTCTTTTGTGTCATTCTACGTTCAGCTCGGCAAACTAGGAAGTTTAGGCTTTGGAAGTTGCAAGTTGAACATGGGTAGGCACAAGAGAGGAAGTTTTGTTTGATGTCTCCACCTAGGAAGTTGTAAGCAGTGGCTTCTCCACTTTGTGCCAATGTACGTTCAAGTCAGTAAACTAGGAAGTACACAAAGAGGGTAGTTATTGATCTTGCTCCTCTGAAAGTTGTTCATCTTAGTAGGATCTGTTGAATATTCTTTTGTACTTTTCTAACACTTATATTTTTTAGTAGACAAGCAAGCCTTCTAGGAGGAAGCCAAAACCCTCCCACAAGAGGAAGAAGGAGGAAGCACCTGAGGCGCAAGGTACAAGTCCAAAAAAGAGCAGGAGAAAGAGTGCTTCCTCCAAAGCTGCTGCTGCTCCTATTGAGAAAACTGAGTCAAGTCCCCACACTTCCTCCCTTTCTGGGAAGAGTGCCTTTGTGATTGGGGAGAGTGATTTCATAATCGGGGTGAGGAACGTAACTCCACTTCTGGGAATTTAATTTTAGCATCTGCCCCAGTCTCGGGTGATGATTCACGGACTAGGCATCGCACATATTCCTTACACCCCTTCATAGTAGGACCTCCATCAGCAAAGCGCCTAGAGATTACATATACAACATCTTCTGTCTCACAGCCCTCCTTTGTCACCTCATTTTAAAAGTCTGACTTCTGCTTGGCACTCTTGATGTGGCACGCCAACTCATGCCACGTGTCAGCATAATACTGGGCCACGTGTCCACTAAAAGTCCAGGTGGCACTGCCACTTGGCAATGACTGGACCACCAAGGTGGACTCCACACGGCCACGTGTCGTTGTAAGGTTGGGCCACGNTGGGCCACGTGTCCACAACAAATACTTAAAAGAAGAGAAACCTCTGCCACGTGTCGCAATCCTATTCGAGGCTACAAGGTAGGGAAAAAGGAGGAATTTTGGCCTTGAGGCTTGAGTATAAAAGCCATGAAGCTTTTACAAGTATCAACCAATTAGACGATGACAAGTGTCATCATCCAATTCGTTGGCCTCCAAACCTAAGGCTATAAATACCCTCAAAATCAATCATCATTTGTGGGGCATTCAACATTCAAACATTCAACAAATAATCTTCATATCCTTACATCACACTAAGAGATTCTCTCACTAGTTTCCCTCTCTAGGTTACAAATTGCTAATGATTGTTAATGTTGCCTTAATCCTCATACAAATACTCTTAAGCATCGGAGGGGAAAAAAATGCCTACGAGGATTTTATTCCTCTTGTTTTGGATGAATCGAGGTCGAGCCATCAGAAGTGAACAAGCCAACACCTGCATCTGACGTTGTATGTCTTGGTTCCCGCTCCACCTCCCATATCAGTGAAGAGACCCAACCAAAAGGAACTCTTCTACATCATTTGGCCGCCGTTGAGGGGAGGGCACCTGAGTGATGACTGGTTGTTCACACCAACCGAGGATGGACACGTACCTTTAGCAATCCGGGTAAACTATGAAAACGGCAAAGGACCGGCTCTCCTAAGGGGAACGCAACGAGGATCAACCCGTGACTATTGGGTTCAACTCAAGAGTATCTTGGAAGGTTCAAAGAGTCACCTGTACGGGCTGCTCTACTATATGGGAGCATTCCTCAAGAGAATCATGAGTAGGTAGTCCTCTCAGCGAAACTAAGGAAAAGATGTATCAGGAATATCAACGGTGAAGGAAGATTAACTTTTCAAGAGAAAGTGAAAATAAGAAGGAAAGAACTCATTGAAAGCTCATTGGGGTCACTCCGAACGTATCCGTCACTCTAGTCTAAACCAAAACGAGAGGTGGAAAAAGGAAAAACTGAGTAAGCAGGGAACAAGATCGAGGTAGAGATATTCTGGAATTCAAAACGTCATTAGCTCATGATGTAGAGAGTTCTTGAGGTAAGAGGACTTCGAGGAAACGGATGCTAGAGAAGTATCAAGGAAAGGGAGCGGCATCTGGCAGAGATGCAAGAGAATATTAAACTGCCAAACGGAGCCCTACTGCGAACAGAGTCGCTCTGACTCGTGGGTTCAACTGCAACAAAGAGATGTCTGTTCACATCCATTTACTCTTGCATCAGATAGGCGTGATGGATGAAGAGAATCTAAGATACAAGCTTGCGCAGAAGAAAGCTGCGAAAGCAGAATCACTAGAGAGCGAAATGATTCAATACTGGGAGAACAGGGTGATGCACGAGGCGCTGTATATGGCCACGCGGGTACCTAATGATCATAAGGGGATCATCGGGGGTAGCAAGTGGGTTCTATTGTTCTCATGAATTGGAAAACCCCATCTGCTGCATCATCATGATGGTTCCTACGCCCATTAAGTTAAGTGCCTAATGTAGAGGCTTTTGATGCGGTTTTATTTCAATGATCTAGAAGAAAATTGGTAACATACACACTTGATGTACTTCAAGGTTGCATGACGCAACTTGGTGCGCTCTTTCCCGAGCAACATTAAGGGAATAGTCAGAAGTGGTTAAATCGTTTTACTGACAAATCCATCAACAGTTTTCATGGAGTACGCACAACTTTTTACATCACTTATGGCTAGAAAAGACAAGTATGCACTTAGCCAAAAATGTGCAAGGTGAGAGGAAGCATTAGAAGTGACGTCTAAAGGTTCAATCTTGAATCATTGCAGAGAATAACCTTTCTGGAAGGAGTTACTTTTCATGCTCTCGAGGCTCCGTATTGAACTTTTTAAGTATTGATGTGGTCAGAAGGAATTGTATAACCATGAAAGGGGTCTTTGTAGGAGGATAATGTTCTCCATGGTCAGGAGCTATGTGCTTAAACCCGCAAGGACATGCGGTGAAAGATAATGATTATGGTTCAAAGAAATAGATCAAAAAGAGACTGCTAATGGGATGGTGGTCTCAAAAAGTCAAATGATCAAAACAAGAAGAAAGGCGAATTAATGCGCCGAGAGTTGAATTCACTTAAGGATCTCCATTGCAGTTCTTTAAGGAGATCGAGGGGAAATTAAACATGATGATCCTACATCCATTGAGAAAGTGCACAAGAGATCGGGATTCAAGAAATATGCACTTTCACAAGGGCATGGGGGGCATCAGACTAATGGATGCTTGCAATCTTGGAGATACTTGAAGCTCTTGCTGAAAGGGAAGATTTAGTAACATCCAATCAAGTTCCTTC
>PYUH01000083.1:68668-90248 GCA_016808085.1 Suaeda aralocaspica | reverse complement strand
TCTTGCAACATGGTTAGTGTCTTTGTAATTCCAAAGTGTCCAGGAATGCCTCCTCCATGCGCCTCCCGTACTAGTAATTCACGTATAGAACACTTTGGTATGCACAACAGATTGCCCTTGAACAAAAACCCATCATGTAGCACATATGAACTCATAGAACCCTTTGAAAGTTGCGCCAATATGGGTCCAAAGTCTCCATCTTGTTCGTAAAACTGGATTATCAACTCTAAACCAAGTAATTTGAAGTTTAAAACACCAAGCAAAGTATACCTTCTTGACAAAGCATCAGCAACAACATTAGACTTCCCCGTTTTGTATTTTGAAGAAAAGTGAAATGATTGCAAAAATTCAACCCATTTAGCATGTCTTGGATTCAACTTTTGTTGACCATTGATGTGCTTCAAAGCTTCATGATCAGAGTGTAGTATGAAGTGATTAGGCCTTAAATAATGACTCCAATGATCCAAAGCTCTGATAATTGCATAGAATTCTTTGTCATAAGTAGAATAGTTCAATTTAGCACCATTCAATTTCTCACTAAAGTAAGCAAGTGGCCTCTTCCCTTGGACTAGAACGGCACCAATTCCCACCCCACTTGCATCCGTCTTAACCTCAAAGGGTTTAGAAAAATCTGGAAAGGCTAGAATGGGTGTGTTACAAAGCAACTTCTTGATCAAGTCAAAAGCTTCTTGCGCCCCTTTAGTCCATTCAAACTTTGGTTTATCCTTCTTAAGACATTCGGTCATAGGAGCAACAACAGATGAAAAATTCTTCACAAACCTCCTATAAAATGAAGCTAACCCATGGAAAGCACGTACCTCTGTCACATTTTTAGGTACTGGCCATGATTTTATAGCTTCTACCTTGGACGGATCAACAGAAACTCCGTCTTGGGACACAATGTACCCTAAGAACGTCACGCTTGGTACCATAAAATAACGTTTTTCGAGCTTAGCATAGAGCTTTTGTTCCCGTAATGTCTCAAACACACTCCTCAAATGAATTAGATGATCATTGACACTCTTGCTATAAACCAAGAATAATTAAATACACCCACAACAAATTACCAATGTATGGCTTTAAAACTTCGTTCATCAACCTCATAAACGTGCTAGGTGACATAGTTAAAACCAAAAGGCATGACTAACCATATCATAAAGCCCTAGTTTTGTTTTGAACCTGTTTTCCACTCGTCACCTTCTTTCATTCGAATCTGATGATAGCCACTTCTTAAATCAATTTTCGAAAACAATTGAGAACCATGTAATTCATCTAGTAAATCATCCAATCGAGGTATAGGAAACCTAGACATGATGGTGATATTGTTAACTGCTCTTGAATCAATACACATTCTCCAAGTTCCGTCCTTCTTAGGTACTATCAATGTAGGCACAGCACATGGACTCATGCTCTCTCTTACGTACCCCCTCTCCATCAATTCCTCAATCTGCCTTTGTATCTCCTTTGTTTCCTCCGGATTGCATCTGTATGCAGGCTTGTTAGGAATTTGAGACCCAGGAATGAGATCAATTTGATGCTCAATCCCACGTATTGGTGGTAACCCTGGTGGTAACTCATTAGGAAACACATCCGAAAACTCATTCAACATTGGATGCAAAACCCTAGGAATCACTGGGGCTTCATCTTGTACCTCCTTGGCTAACAACATATAGGACATAGAGCTTGTTTTCATCTCCCTTTCTAACTCCTTCCCGCCAATTAACAAAACACCCTTAGAGTTACTCATGTTTGCCTTAGGTTTAGAAATCATCAAAGGTTTTAATGCAAATGATTTCTCATTGGCATTCTTGCGCACAATGTAAACATTTGTTCGCCCATTAAACTTCACAAAACGATCATATTGCCAAGGTCTACCCAATAAGATATGACAAGCATCCATAGGACAAACATCACAAAGCACTTGATCCTCGAATTTACCAATTTTGAACGCAATCAAAGCTTGTTTGTTTACCTTAACATCGCTTGTGTTACTAAGCCAATGTAGTTTGTATAGTTGGGGATGGAGATACAAAGGCAGATTGAGGAATTGATGGAGAGGGGGTACGTAAGAGAGAGCATGAGTCCATGTGCTATGCCTACATTGATAGTACCTAAGAAGGACGGAACTTGGAGAATGTGTATTGATTCAAGAGCGGTTAACAAAATCACCATCAAGTATAGGTTTCCTATACCTAGATTGGACGATTTGCTAGATGAATTACATGGTTCTCAATTGTTGTCGAAGATTGATTTACGAAGTGGCTATCATCAGATTCGAATGAAAGAAGGTGACGAGTGGAAAACAGGCTTCAAAACAAAGCTAGGACTTTATGAATGGTTAGTCATGCCTTTTGGTTTAACTAATGCACCTAGTACGTTTATGAGGTTGATGAATGAAGTCTTAAAACCATACATTGGTAAGTTTGTTGTTGTGTACTTAGATGATATCTTGGTTTATAGTAGGAGTGTTAATGATCATCTAATCCATTTGAGGAGTGTGTTTAAGACATTAAGGGAACAAAAGCTATATGCTAAGCTCGAAAAAATGCTATTTTATGGTACCAAGCGTGACGTTCTTAGGGTACATTGTGTCCAAAGACGGAGTTTTTGTTGATCCGTCCTAGGTAGAAGCTATAAAATCATGGCCAATACCTAAAACTGTGAATGAGGTACGTGCTTTTCATCGACTAGCTTCATTCTACAGGAGGTTTGTGAAGAATTTTTCATCTGTTGTTGCTCCTATGACCGAATGCATTAAGAACGATAAGCCAAAGTTTGAATGGACTAAAGGGGCGCAAGAAGCTTTTGAATTAATCAAGAAGTTGCTCTGTAACACACCTATTCTAGCCTTGCCAGACTTTTCTAAACCATTTGTGGTTGAAACTAACGCAAGTGGAGTTGGAAATGGCGCAGTTCTAGTCCAAGGGAAGAGGCCAATTGCTTACTTTAGTGAGAAGTTGAATGGTGCTAAATTGAACTACTCTACTTATGAAAAAGAGTTCTATGCAATCATCAGAGCTCTTGATGTGTAAACAAATAGGTAAACTTGTTCACTATGGGTTAAGAATGCGAGTAATATTTTTAGATCACAGAAGGAATAATATTTTGGAGTAATCAAGAAAGTCTAGGGGAACGCTCACCCTTAGCTTGAGGATATAACAAGGAGGAAGTCTCACTCACTTGTTTGGGCGTAGTAGTGTTTAGGGAACTCTCAACCTAGACGACAACTACAAGTTTAGCTTTAGGAACTCTCACTAAAACTACACTCCTTCAAATTTGAGACACTCTCGAATTTGGGCAAATAACTTTAACTTACACAAGTCAAAATTAACAAACAAACTTAAAAGTTTAGGCAATATTCTGATCTGATGTTCATACATAATTTTCACGCTATTTATAGCCTTAGTACATCATCTACTTGCATCCTTACTTAGCTAAACAACAATTCAGCAATTGTAAAACTGAAATAAAGGGCAGATTAATTGGCTCATAACTGTCCAAATTAATTCCCCATTATAACTGAATATTTTCCTAATTAAGAGAGCTTAACATAAGGAAAGAATAATTCAAAATGTCCAGCAATTAACTCCCAAAACGTTGCACAAAGCTGTCCAGATTTCTTCCTTCAAAACTGCTCAAATTTGGCATTCAAATATTCCTTGATTTATGCCTTGTAATAGCCACGAATTGACCCCTCATTCAAGCCTCTTTATTCAGCAAATAAACCTGATTTAAACAGCTCATAACTCCCCTTTAAAAGAGTTTAAAAACCTGCTTAAAATTCATCATTCAATCAGCCCTTGATTTACGCTTGTAACTTCTCAAAATTAATTCCCACTTTAAGCTACTTTATTCAACCAATAAATCAGTAGAAAACACCTAAAATAAACCGTCCAAAGAGTTTAAAATGCAGCTTGAAACTCTCCTTGAAACACGCCTCAAAACAGCCATGCATTAATCCTTAAAACGGCTAAAATTTGACTCCCCAATCTGATTGGAATTACTCCATATAACTGTCCATTTTCACGTGAATAAGGTAGGAATAATTCATGCTAATTATCTCCATCTTCAAAGTAATTGGTTACACTTAGCAAGGTGCACCCACTTGCGGACTTCCTCGGACCATGCACATCAAACTCCATAGGAGTAACCTCGAACAAGGACTTAGACAAAATTAACTCCCTTGCATGGACTTGGTAACCTGAATTATACTTACCTTGGCCGTCTTGGTCATCCTCCCCTTCTTCAAAAGGAATTGTCCTCAATTCTTCATCATCATAGTATGGTGCAAGATCTCCCACATTGAACGTGCTTGAAACTCCATACTTGCCTCTCAAATCAACCTTGTAGGCATTGTCATTAATCTTTTCCACCACCTCAAATGGACCCTTTGCCCTTGGCATGAGTTTGTTCTTCCTTTGATTGGGAAACCTCTCCTTCCTCATGTAGATCCACACCAAGTCACCAACTTCAAAGCTTCTCACGTTCTTGACCCTTTTGTTGGCTTGCTTCTTATAGACTTCATTAGCTTTCTCAATGTTCTTTCTCACCTCTTTATGGATTTTGATCATGAACTAGGCGTGCTCTTTGGCACCTCCACGCACGAACTTGTCTTGTGGTAGAGCAATGAGATCAATTGGAACATAGGGATTAGAACCATAGACCACTTCAAAAGGAGAGTACTTTGTAGTAGTACTAGGAGTCCTATTATAAGCAAACTCGGCATGAGCTAGCTTGATATCCCAATCTTTGGTGCTCTTACTAACCAAGGTCCTAAGCAAAGAACCTAGCACTCTATTCACCACCTCGGTTTGACCATCGGTTTGTGGGTGATGTGAAGTAGAAAATAGCAACTTGGTTCCCATCAAGCGCCACAAAGACTTCCAAAAATGACTTAGAAACTTTGTGTCTCGATCAGAAACAATGGTGCGTGGAACCCCATGGAAACGCACTATCTCATCAAAGTATAACTTGGCCACCTTCCTAGCATCTTCAGTTTTGTGACAAGGAATAAAGTGAGCCATCTTTGAAAAACGATCAACCACCACCATTATTGAGTCCTTACCCCTTTGAGTTCTAGGTAAAGCCACAATAAAATCCATGCTTATGTCCTCCCAAGGTCTCTCTGGAATCGGCAATGGTTTGTAAAGACCCTTGTGAAACACCATCTTTGCCCTTTGACAAGTAGAGCAACGAGCTACAACATGGTGGACAGTAGACAACATGTTAGGCCAATAAAAGTGAGCTTGAAGAAGCTCCATAGTCTTTTGAACTCCAAAATGACCAGCTAGACCACCTCCATGTGCCTCATGAATCAATAAGCTTCGAATTGGGCACTTAGGAATGCATAATCTATTTCCCTTGAAAAGAAAATCATTTTGTAAGGAAAATAAATCATAAACTCCATTCACGCATTTCTCCAAGATAGCCTTGAAATCATCATCTTCCTTGTAGTATTCTTTGATCAATTCGAACCCAAGGATCTTAGCTTCAACAACTCCAAGTAAAGTATACCTCCTAGATAAGGTATCGGCAACAACATTTGCCCTTCCACTCTTGTATTTGGATGAAAAATTAAATGTTTGCAAGAACTCCACCTACATAGCATGCCTTGAATTCAACTTCTTTTGGTCATGTATGAATCTCGAAGACTCATGATCAGAATGTAATATGAATGGTTGTGGCCTCAAATAATGTGACCAATGATCCAAAGCCCTCACCATTGCATAGAACTCCTTGTCATAGGTGGAATAATTCAGCTTGCCTTGGCTCAATTTCTCACTAAAGTACGCAATTGGACGCCCCTCTTGAATCAACACGGCACCAATTCCCCTCCCACTTGCATCACATTCAACTTCAAATGGCTTTGAGAAATCTGGAAGTGCTAGGATTGGTGTGTTGCACATCTTCTCTTTGACCTCTTCAAATGCCTTTTGAGCTTGAGGAGTCCACTCAAATGAACCCTTCTTTGTGCACTCGGTTATGGGAGCCATGAGAGTGCTAAAATTGCGAATGAACCTCCTATAAAAGGAAGCTAATCCATGGAATGAGCGCACCTCCGTGAGTGTCTTGGGACTAGGCCATGATTGAATAGCCTCAATCTTGCTAGGATCAACTTTCACGCCTTCACCTGAAATAATGTAACCAAGAAAAGTGACCTCATATAGCATAAAATTACATTTTTCAAGTTTTCCATACAATTTTTGCTTTCTTAATACAGTGAAAACTTCAAATAAATGTTTCAAATGTTCATCCCCATTCTTGCTATAAATGAGAATGTCATCAAGGTACACCACCACGAACTTGCCAAGGAAAGGCCTCAACACCTCGTTCATTAACCTCATGAAAGTGCTAGGAGCATTGGTGAGCCCAAATGGCATGACAAGCCACTCATACAAACCGTGCTTAGTCTTGAAAGCAGTCTTCCATTTATCCCCTTCTCTCATTCGAATTTGATGGTAGCCACTCCTCAAATCAACTATGGAGAAGACATTAGAGCCACTCAATTCATCAAGCATGTCATCAAGCCTTGGGATAGGAAACCTGTACTTGATAGTAATGTTATTAACAGCCCTACTATCAATACACATACGCCATGTACCATCCTTTTTAGGAACCAAAAGAGCAGGAACAGCACAAGGACTCATAGACTCACGCACATACCCCATACTCATCAACTCCTCTATTTGACGTTGTAACTCCTTAGTTTCCAAAGGATTACACCTATAGGCAAGTTTGTTAGGTAAAGGAGCACCAGGAATGAGATCAATTTGATGTTCAATCCCCCTCAAAGGTGGTAACCCAATAGGTAACTCATCCGAAAAAACATCCTCAAAGTCCTTAATTAATTTAGCCAATTTGGGGTTTTGACTAACAAAATTTTTGTGGACTTCTTTAGAGTACAACAAGTATAACTCATCCTCACCATCAATCTCCCTTTCAAATTCCTTAAGAGTAAGTAATGACACTTCCTTAGATTGTTTTGGATTTTGAGACAAACGTGGGGGTGGTAAGGGGTGCAATTTTTTTTGTTTCCCATGGTAAGTTATAGTGTAAGTGTTATGGTACCCATCATGTTGAGATTTACGATCAGTTTGCCAAGGTCTACCAAGCAAAATATGACAAGCATCCATAGACACAACATCACACAATTGAGTATCATGATAAGACCCAATGGAAAAACTAACCATGCATTGTTTTCTAACCCCCGTGCTAGAATTAGAGTCTAACCAGCTCAATTTATAAGGATGTGGGTGATTTGTAGTTGTAAGTCCAAGTCTAGTTACCAAAGTTTTTGAAACCGTGTTGGCCTCACTACCTCCATCAACAATGAAATCACATACCTCGCCTTTAACCTTGCACTTGGTGATGTAGATATGCTGCCTTTGTGGTGCTAAGGGCTCCTCAATATGAGCTTGCAACGCCCTTCTTACAACCAGATTTTGTTTGGACTCTTCTTCTGGAAAACATTGATCTTCCTCCTCGTCTTCTTCAGTAGGATTCACATCCTCCACTTCTTCAATCTCGAAACCTTCCCAATTCATAGTTTGATTGGCAATAAGCTTCACCTCTTGCATGGTCAATGCCCTTGAATTAGGACAATCCTTCTTGAAGTGACCCCTTCCTCCACATTTGTAACAAACAATGTCACTTAGCTTGAAATCATTCTTGTCTTTCTTAGGTGGGTCATTGTTTTTGACAAGAGAAGAACCATCCTTGATAGGGAAGGTTGGTTTTCGTGCCACTTAAGGAATGTAGGTACACTTCTTTTTCTTCCTCTTTGAATCAAATTTTACCACAAGTTTGCAAGCTTCAACAAAGGTTAAATTGGTGTAACCTTCCAGCCTTTCTTGCAACTCTTGGTCCAAGCCAGCCACAAAACGCCCCATTTTGAGTTCTTCATTCTCCGTTACTTCACACACAATTGCAAGTCTATCAAACTCCTTGATGTAGTCCTCAACAGGATCACCATTTTGTTGTAAAGTGCTCCACTTCAAATATTGGCTTTGTTTGTAATTGTGAGGAATAAAACGATCCCTCATTCTTTTCTTTAGTTTGCTCCAAGTAGAGATGGAAGCTTTTCCCCTAAGGGTACGCCCCCTTTGTTCTCCTTGCAACCAACTATCACCATAGCCTTTCAATTTGACTTTGGCAATTTTATATCTCTGCTCCTCTTCTTGAATATCCTTGTACTCAAAGTATCTCTCCAAGGATTTCTCCCACTCCAAGTATTTCTCTGGATCAAGGGTGCCATCAAAAGCAGGAATGTCCACCTTGAGACTTCGATCTTCCCTCCTAGGTGGAGGATCTTCACCGTGATCTATTCTATCTTGTTCGTTCATGAGCCTTGCCATTAAGGCAGCAAGGTTCCCTTGTAGATTGGCATTTGTTTCGACCAACCTCTCTTGACTAGCAATGGATCGATTTAGAGCATCCAAAGCCACCCTCAAGTCTTGATTCTCTCCCATGGTATGTAGGTATTCGTCCCCTTTGGAAGAATTTTAGAAAACTCCCCCCCTACCTGACGCGCCAAATGATGTGTAAACAAATAGGTAAACTTGTTCACAATGGGTTAAGAATGCGAGTAATACTTTTAGATCACAGAAGGAATAATATTTTGGAGTAATCAAGAAAGTCTATGGGAACTCTCACCCTTAACTTGAGGATATAACAAGGAGGAACTCTCACTCACTTGTTTGGGCGTAGTAGTGTTTAGGGAACTCTCAACCTAGACGACAACTACAAGTTTAGCTTTAGGAACTCTCACTAAAACTACACTCCTTCAAATTTGNGTTCAAATATGAGACACTCTCGAATTTGGGCAAATAACTTTAACTTACACAAGTCAAAATTAACAAACAAACTTAAAAGTTTAGGCAATATTCTAATCTGATGTTCATTCATAATTTGCACGCTATTTATAGCCTTAGTACATCATCTACTTGCATCCTTACTTAGCTAAACAACAATTCAACAATTGTAAAACTGAAATAAAGGGAAGATTAATTGGCTCATAACTGTCCAAATTAATTCCCCATTACAACTGAATATTTTCCTAATTAAGAGAGCTTAACATAAGGAAAGAATAATTCAAAATGTCCAACAATTAACTCCCAAAACGTTGCACAAAGTTGTCCAGATTTCTTCCTTCAAAACTGCTCAAATTTGTCATTCAAATATTCCTTGATTTATGCCTTGTAACAGCCACGAATTGACCCCTCATTCAAGCCTCTTTATTCAGCAAATAAACCTGATTTAAACAGTTCATAACTCCCCTTTAAAAGAGTTTAAAAATCTGCTTAAAATTCATCATTCAATCAGCCCTTGATTCACGCTTGTAACTTCTCAAAATTAATTCCCACTTTAAGCTACTTTATTCAACCAATAAATCAGTAGAAAACACCTAAAATAAACCGTCCAAAGAGTTTAAAATGCAGCTTGAAACTCTCCTTGAAACACGCCTCAAAACAGCCATGCATTAATCCTTAAAACGGCTAAAATTTGACTCCCCAATCTGATTGGAATTACTCCATATAACTGTCCATTTTCACGTGAATAAGGTAGGAATAATTCATGCTAATTATCTCCATCTTCAAAGTAATTGGTTACACTTAGCAAGGTGCACCCACTTGCGGACTTCCTTGGACCATGCACATCAAACTCCATAGGAGTAACCTCGAACAAGGACTTAGACAAAATTAACTCCCTTGCATGGACTTGGTAACCTGAATTATACGTACCTTGGCCATCTTGGTCAGCTCTGGATCATTGGAGTCATTATTTAAGGCCTAATCACTTCATACTACACTCTGATCATGAAGCTTTGAAGCACATCAACAAGATGGCCAACATACGTATAATTCAAGTTANGAAGACATGCTAAATGGGTTGAGTTTTTGCAACCGTTTCACTTCTCTTCGAAATACAAAATAGGGAAGTCTAATGTTGTTGCTGATGCTTTGTCAAGAAGGTATGCTTTACTTGGTGTTTTAAATTTCAAATTACTTGGTTATGAGTTGATAATCCAATTTTACGACCAAGATGGAGACTTTGGACCCATATTAGCGCAACTTTCAAAGGGTTCTATGAGTTCATATGTGCTACATGATGGGTTCTTGTTCAAAGGCAATTTGTTGTGTGTACCTAAGTGTTCTATACGTGAATTTCTTGTGCGAGAGGCTCACGGAGGAGGCATTGCTGGACACTTTGGAATCACAAAGACATTAACCATGTTGCAAGAGCATTTTTACTGGCCAAAGATGATCGTTGATGTTGAGTCTATCATAGCTCAATGTGCTACTTGCCAAAAGGCAAAGGCAACCTTCCATCAAGGCTACTACACTCCAGTGCCAGTGCTAGAGGGACCTTGGGAGGACGTTTCTATGGATTTCATTGTAGGGTTACCAAGGACAGCAAGAGGCAAGGATGCAATTATGGTAGTGGTTGATCGATTTTCAAAAAAGGCTCACTTCACGCCATGTCACAAGACCGACGATGGTATGAATGTAGCTGACTTGTACTTTCGAGATATCATCAGGTTACATGGAGTTCCAAAGACCATTGTTAGTGACAGAGACACAAAGTTCATGAGTTACTTTTGGAAGTCACTTTGGAGATTGATAGGTACGAAACTCTTGTTTAGCACATCTTATCATCCTCAAGCAGATGGCCAAACAGAGGTGACAAATCGTACTCTAGGGGTTCTTCAGCGTGGTTTGGTTAGCAAGACACGTTCTCCAAGTTCCGTCTTTCTTAGGTACTATCAATGTAGGCACAGCACATGGACTCATGCTCTCTCTCACGTACCCCCTCTCCATTAATTCCTCAATTTGCCTTTGTATCTCCTTTGTCTCCTCTGGATTACATCTATATGCAGGCTTGTTAGGAATTTGAGACCCAGGAATAAGATCAATTTGATGTTCAATCCCTCTTATTGGTGGTAATCCTGGTGGCAACTCATTAGGAAACACATCTGAAAACTCATTCAACATAGGATGCAAAACCCTAGGAATCTCTGGGGCTTCGTCTTGTACCTCTTTGGCTAACAACATATAAGACATAGAACTTGTTTTCAACTCCCTTTCTAACTCCTTTCCACCCACCAACAAAACACCTTTAGAATTACCCATGCTTGTTTTAGGTTTAGAAATCATCAAGGGTTTTAATGCATATGATTTTTCATTAGGGTTCTTACGCACAATATAAACATTTGTCCTCCCATTAAACTTCACAAAACGATCATATTGCCACGGCCTACCCAATAATATGTGACAAGCATCCATAGGACAAACATCACAAAGTACTTGATCCTCAAATTTACCAATTTTAAACGCAATCAAGGCTTGTTTGTTTACCTTAACATCACTTGTGTTGCTAAGCCAATGTAGCTTGTATGGTTGAGGATGTATCTTTGTAGGAATTGCGAGCTTTTCCACCAACAACGTAGATACTACATTTGTGCAACTTCCAGTATCTATGATTACATCACAAAGCTTGCCTTGAACATTACACCTTGTGAGAAAAATTTTATCCCTTTGACTCTCCAAAGGTTGCGCACCTTGAGTTTGTAATACCCTACGTAACACTAAGGATTGACCTTGTGTTTCTGGTTGGACTTCCTCCGTGTCTTCCTCCATATTTTCATCATTGCCATACTCTTCCTCTCCCTCATCCCCATACATCTCCTCCTCTTCTTCAAGGCCTTCCCCATCTACCCAATTTCGAGTTGTTGTGACCCTAGCATGAGGACAATCTCTTTGAATGTGACCTTGCCCTTTACACTTGAAACACACAATGCGTGAATCACTACTTTGGGGCTTTGAAGATGAACTCTTATCCTTGATGAAAGGGGGTTTAGTAACCTTATCAAAGTTTGGTTTTTGAGGAAAAGTATCACGCTTTTCTTTAGAATCATAGGTTTTGAAGTATGTCTTTGTTTTGCGTGCAACTTGTTTCTCAACCCTTGCTGCCACTCTACAAACTTCATCAAAGGTCCAATAAGGTTGTAATTCGACCTTCTCCCTTATATTTTCATCTAGACCAGCCACAAAACGAGCCACTTTGTGGTCCTCCTTCTCTTCCAAATCACAAATCATGATCAATTTTTCAAACTCCACAATGTATTCATCAACCGTTTTTCTATCTTGTTTTAATGTATGCATCTTGATGAAATTGTTTTGTTCGAAATCTTGAGGAACAAAACGTTTCCTCATCTCCCTTTTCAATTTAGACCATGAAGATATTTTTGATCTACCTTCTTTCCTTCTCTTTCTTTGTAAACCCTCAAGCCATAAACTTGCATAGGAAGTGAGTTTTAATTCCGCCAATTTATAAGACTTATGATCATCATATTCTTTGTAACGAAAAATCCTCTCAACCCTACGAATCCAATCTAGAAATTTTTCAGGATCCATACCTCCATTAAACTCAGGAATTTCGAGTTTAAGATTTCGATCATCATCCCTCATCTTTCCCTTATGTTTGTGCCTTGATCTTGGTTCCTCATCGTCACTAGAACTTGATGAGTATCCCTTTTTTGGTTTACGTACACTCCTTACACTTTCTTGCTCACTTTCACTTGATGATGAGCCCTCCTCTTGTTTAGATTTGGTAGGAGTTTTCTTGGTAGAAGCCATAATGGTTAGGACTTCATCTAAACGAGCCTTTAACTCGTCAATCTCTCCTTGCATACGTAGCTCTTTTGCTTGAGCCAAGCTCAAACCCTTCGTGAATCCTTGTGGATTTTCGTCTCCACCTTCTTGAGCCATGATAATTGATATTGAACACTTGAGATTGAATGAATCTCTCAACGAGAGCACCAAAAGTTGATGTGAATTTTGTTATAGACAAACGCCACTCACACAAAGAAACTTAGACTTCAAATTTGATAAAGCCACGCACCACAAATCTGAACTTCTAAGGCGAATAATTGGTAGAATTTGATTAAAGCAAAGCACCCTCAAATCCTAAGAACTATCCTCACGTGAGATAAAGCAAAAGCACCACTCACTCAATCGAATTTCTCACAAGAAACTCTCAAAAATTGTTTACTTCGTGAAACAAAAGAAAACCGGAAACACTTTGTGTTTAATCTCTCAAATCTGAATTTTATTGATGTATTTTACATCCTATTTATAGGCTAAACATATCACACAATATTTCAGAAATCTAAACATATCCTAACTACCTTAGATATATGATATAACAAACTAAGATTAGGATAACAAGAAAATCCTAACAAAACCGGATACATATCTTTGCACCATATATTTTGTAATCTGATTTCTAGTCTAAATCTTAGATATTTTGCAAATCAAATCTAGTGACCATATTTCCGAATAACAACCCAAGGTTGACCAAGTCAAACAACTTGAAAAACCGTGTTGACAACGTTGCCCAATCTTCCAAAAATCTGTCCAAAATCCCGCCATATAACTTGCTTTGTTTCTCGTTGATTTTTGTTGGACTTGCGATTTCAAGAACTTCAAGAAACTCTTCAAGATTCAATCTTTATTTCAAGAAACCTCCATTTTTGTGTTTCTCATGCTTGATTCCATCAACCTTGACTCATAAACTAATCAAGAAAATAACAAAACACCATATGGTAAAACCCTATCAAATGACGTGGGAAGAAAACCCATATAGCTCAACACTTCTAAACTACTAACTATACTTGCTTTATATTTACGTGAATAAGCTTGTGCATGTCACCATGCACACGTAGAAATCCACCCTAGCCAACCCAAGAAGCCTTGTGTCTCCATAAGCCACTAACTCCCCCAAGGTTGCTTCTTGTTTTCCACCTTCAATCAAACCCAAACCCTCGAAGTTTTGCTCATTGATATTCGTATCAGGTAAGGGCCAGGATCGAAAAGGTAAATGATCTTTACAAAGCAAGGGAGAACAAACACAAGTCATAACATGTCTACAAGGAAGGGGATTTAGTTTGGTTGCATTTGAGAAAGGAAAGGTTCCCAAATCAACGCAAAAACAAGCTTATGCCTCGTTGTGATGGACCNCCTCGTTGTGATGGACCGTTCAAGATCGTGAGTAAGGTGGGTGACAATGCATACAAACTAGAGTTGCCAGGAGAATATGGCGTTCATGCTACTTTCAACATTGGTGATTTAGCTCCTTATGTTCCTGATGACCAACTTCGAGGTTTGAGGACAAACTCTTCTGAAGAAGAGGAGGATGATACGAAAGCCAACGAACAAAACTTCGACGGTTTGTTAGAAGGTACAAAGCAAGATGCAACCATGGGAGAACTAGTGGCTTATGGAGACACGAGACTCTTGGGGTTGTCTAAGGCAAGTTTTTACGTGTGCATGGTGGCATGCACAAGCTTACTCACGTAAAAATCAAGCAAGGATAGCTAGTAGTTTAGAAATGTTTAGCTATATGGGTTTTCTTCCCACTTCACTTGATAGGGTTTTCCCATATGGTGTTCTGTGATTTTCTTAGTAAGTCTATGGATCATGGTTGATGGAATCAAGCATGGGGAACACGAAAATGGAGGTTTCTTGAAAAAAATATCGAAGCTCGAAAGGTTTCTTGAAGTTCTTGAAAATGGAAGTCCATCGAAAATCAAGGAAAACAAGCATGCCCTATGGCGGGTTTTATTACGGAATTTTTGGGGAGTTTTGGGCAACATTGTTTTTCCGTGTTGTTTGACTTGGTCAAATTTAGTTAGTTTGTTGTTAATATTGTCCTTAGATTTGTTTCCTAAAATAGTTAGGATTTAGGACAAAAGTTCGGACTACAAGCCTNAGACTACAAGCCTTGGTGCGCAATCTTGTTTCCCGGATTTGAGTAGGTTTTTGTTTTCCTAATTTTAGTTTGCTTGTTGCTTAATCCTAGGGTAGTTAGGAGTTGTTTTAGGATATTGACATAATGGACAACACGTTTAGCTATAAATATCATGTAAAACACCTCAAGAAAGACTGATTTTGGATTGATTAAAAACACATTGTTTTTCGTTTCATTGTTTTGCGTCAAAAACAATTTTGCGAGGATTTCTTTGTCAGAAATTCGACGAGTGAGTGGTGCTATTGAGATTTATCTCACGTGAGGATAGTTTTTAGGATTTGAGGGTGCTTTGCTTTAATCAAATTCTAAGAATTATTCGACCTAGAACTTCGAATTTGTGGTGCGTCGCTTTATCAAATTTGTGTTCTAGTTTATCTTGTGTGAGTTGCGTTTGTTTATAAAAAAATTCACATCATTAATGTTGCAGAGCTATACTTTAGGGATATCATTTGATTGCATGGCATTCCTAAAACAATTGTAAGTGACAGGGATTCGAAATTTATGAGCTATTTTTGGAAATCACTATGGAAGCTGGTCAGTACCAAGTTACTTTTTAGTACTTCCTATCATCCAAAAACTAATGGGTGTTTGCATGGTCACATGTCAATTGTATGACACGGAAATGAAGGCAAGAATGGTGGATTTGGGGAACAAGATGGTTTTTGCCTATGAGTTTTTTTTTCCCGCAAGGTTTTTCTCATTATTGGCTTTGAGTCTTTTATTTCTTGTGGAGTCTTGATCATCATAATTATGCTAAAATACATGGACCCAGATTCTTGAAAGTTTCTTGATTAAAATATTGGATCTTGAAGCATTTCTTGAAGTTCTTGAAGATGTCTTTAAAATTGCGCAGAAAATAAACGAACAACAATGGCAAGTTTTGGCTTTTTTTTCATGAATCTTGGGCAGCAAGTAATTTTTGTAAATTTAGCTTAAAATATGATGATTATCTTGTTAGTTAATTATTTAGTCAAGTTGTTAGGATATTTTCTTGATTAGTTAGTTAGTTAGAGTTTGTTAGAAAAGATAAGATCAAGTGCAAGTTCATGATGATGTGGCAATCTTATCTTGAGTTTGTTGTGCAACTTGTGCAAGTGGCACAAGTAGGCAGAATTTCCTAGTCTTAGGCGTGATTTTTTAGTCTATTTTTATTAGGATTTTGTTGTTGATTATAATATTAAATAATCTCAACATTAGGATGTAATTAATTAAGTTTAGAGTTGAATAAAAAAAAAAGTTTGTTTGTTTACTAGAAAACAAAAAACCGAAATTTGAGAGTTGGTGATTAAATTCTTTATACTCTTGTGATTTAATCAAAGGACTAGTTGATCAACATAAAATTAAGAATCTTGGTGACTGGGTTTTTATAGATTCGTAGTTTTAGTATATCCCTTTGTGAGTTTTTGTTTACACGAAAATTGGAAACCTGTACTTTATTGTGATGTTGTTTATAGCCCTAGAATCTATTCACATGTGCCAAGAACCGTCTTTTTCGGAACAATCAGTGTTGGTACAGCACAAGGACTCCTGCTCTCCCTCATGTATCCTCTTTGCATTTATTCTTCAATCTGCCTTTGTACTTCCTTAGTTTCCTCAGGATTGCATCTATATGCTGGCTTGTTAGGAATCTGAGCACCTGGGATTAAGTCAATCTGGTGTTCAATGCCACTGTTGGGTGGTAATCCTGGTGGTAAGTAATCTGGAAAGACATCTTCAAATTCCTTCAATAGTGGTTGAAGAATTTTAGGGGTTGCAGCTGTTTCAATTCTAATATCTTTTGCCATCAACAGAAATACTTGCTGGCAATCAGTCAATTCCCTCTCCAATTCTTTAGAATTAGTCAAAAACACTCCCTTTTTATTCTCCACATTCAATTGCTTCTTGTTTTTCGCCACTTTTAGAGGTTTCAAAGCAATTGGCTTGTCAGTTTCCTGTTTCCTAATGATATAGACATTGGTTCTTCCATCATACTTCACAAATCGATCATATTGCCAGGGTCTACCAAGCAATATGTGACAAGCATCCATTGGACAGACATCACATATCACAGAATCCTCAAATTTACCAATCTTGAAATTTATCAGGGCCTGCTTAGTCACTTTGACATCACTGGTGTTGCTTAGCCAATGTAATTTATAGGGTTGAGGATGATGGTATGTGGGGTGATTCAATTTCTGAATCAAATAGGTAGAGACCACATTAGTACAGCTGCCACTATCAATTATCACGTCACACAGCCTTCCCTGTACATTATACCTGGTCACAAAAATTTTGTCCCTCTGGTTCTCTTCAATTGGCGCAGGTTTAGACTAAAGAACCCTCCTGAGGACCAATGCTTGACCTAGTGTTTCTGCCTCTACTTCTTCCATATCATTACTGCTTTGTTCTTCTTGGGAATCAATGTCTCTGTCCTCCCCTTCTTCAAGAAGAACATCTAAGTAGGCATCTTCGATTTCCTTTTCTTCTCTAGAAGTGATTACCCTGGAGTTTGGGCAATTTCTTTGTATGTGTCCTACTCCTTGACACTTGAAACACTTTCTGTTGTCTTCAGGAATTGTCAATAGTTTGATTGGTGTGGCTGCCCTTTTATCATTGTCGAATTTAGGCTTAGCATTAGATGGTTGAGAATACACCACTTCCTTCTTGGACTCATAGGATTTAAAGTATATTTTTGGCTTCTTTGAATTCCCATGTTTTTCCACCCTGAGTGCCACTTTACAGATCTCATCATAGGTCCAGTAGGGTTGTAATTCTACTTTTTCCCTGATGGATCCATTCATCCCTGCCACAAACCGTGCAACCTTGTGATCTTCCTTTTCTTCTATGTCACACAATATCAGCACACCTAGGTTGCGTGCACTTCTGCTTGTATTTTCGTCACTTGAACTTGCGTCATTTTCAACAATCACGTGACCCTTTTTCTTGTTTTTCGAACTGCTTGATACAAGATTCATCACTTCTTCCAACATGGTTCGCAGTTCCCTAATTTCATTGTCCCTTCGGATTTCTTTGGCTTGTTCTAAGGACAATCCCTTCTCAAAAGTTGCAGGAACTTCATCACCACCACTGGCCATAGTAAGCGTTTTAATTAATTAATTGATGAGCACCTGGGTATAAAATACTTCTCAACGAAATCACCAAATTTGATGTGAATTTTCGTGTAACAAAAACTCACAAGGGATAATACTAAATTTTCGAACCTATAAAGACCTAGTCACCAAGATTCTCAAATTTAGGTTGATTAATTAGTCCTTTGATTAAAAACTAAGCACCCTCAAAGCTACTAAATAATCTGCACAAGAGTATAAACAATTTAATCACCAACTCTCAATTTTCAGAATTTTGTTTTTAAGTAAACAACAAACTTTTTATTCAATTCATACTTAACTAATTACATCCTAATGTTTAGACTATTTATAGGTATAATCATCAACAAAATCCTGACTAAAATAGACTAAAAAAATCATCCTAAGACTAGGAAATTTCGGCCCTCTTGTGCCACTTGCACAAGTTGCACAACAAACACAAGATAAGATTGCCACATCATCATGCAAGTTGCACTTGATCTTATCTTCCCTAACAAAATCTAATTAACTAACAAATCAAGAAAATATCCTAACAACATATCTAACTAACTAATTTACAAGATCATCATCTGATGTGAATTTTGTTATAAACAAACGCCACTCACACAAGATAAACTATAACACAAATTTGATAAAGCGACGCACCACAAATTCGAAGTCCTAGGCGAATAATTGTTAGAATTTGATTAAAGCAAAGCACTCTCAAATCCTAAAACTATCCTCACGTGAGATAAAGCTCAATACACCACTCACTCATCGAATTTCTCACAAGAAATCCTCACAAAAATTGTTTTTACGCAAAACAATGAAAACGAAAACAATTTGTTTTTTTAATCTATCTAATATGTTTTTCTTGAGGTATTTTACATGATATTTATAGCTAAACATGTCATCCAGTATGTGAATATCCTAAAACAAATCCTAACTACCCTAGAATCAAGGCACAAACAAACTAAAATTAGGAAAACAAAAATCTACTCAAATCCGGATAACAAGTCTTGCGCACCAAGGCTTGTAATCTGATTTTCTACCCTAAATCTTAGTTATTTTAAGAAACAAATCTAAGGACAATATTATCAACAAACTAACTAAAGTTGACCAAGTCAAACAACACGGAAAACACGGAAAACAACGTTGCCCAAAACTCCCCAAAATCCCGTAATACAACCCGCCATATAACATGCTTATTTTTCTTGATTTTTGATGGACTTCCATTTTCAAGAACTTCAAGAAACCTTTCGAGCTTCGATCTTTTTTTCAAGAAACCTCCATTTTCGTGTTCCCCATGCTTGATTGCATCAACCATGACCCATAGACTTATTAAGAATATCACAAAACACCATATGGGAAAACCCTATCAAATGAAGTGGGAAGAAAACCCATATAGCTCAACATTCCTAAACTACTAGTTATTCTTGCTTGATTTTTACATGCGGAAACTTGTGCATGTCACCATGCACACGTAAAAATTTGCTTTAGCCAACCCCAAGAGTCTGGTGTCTCCATAAGCCACTAGTTCTCCCATGGTTGCATCTTGCTTTGCACCTTCTAACAAACCGTTGAAGTTTTGCTCGTTGACATTCGTATCATCCTCCTCTTCTTCAAAAGAGTTTGTCCTCAAACCTCGAAGTTGGTCATCAGGAACATACGGAGCTAAATCACCAATGTTGAAAGTAGCATGAACTCCATATTCTCCTGGGAACTCCAATTTGTACGCATTGTCCCCCACCTTACTTATGATTTTGAACGGTCCATCACACCGAGCCATAAGCTTGTTTTTCCGTTGATTTGGGAACCTTTCTTTTCTCAAATGTAGCCAAACCAAATCCCCTTCCTTGTAAACATGTCGTGATTTGTGTTTGTTCGCTCTTGCCTTATAAAGATCATTTACCTTTTCGATCCTGGCCTTACCTCTGCGTGAAGCTCTGTATTAATCAACCTTCGTCTTTGCATCCTGATGTACCAACTCCCCTTTAATACTTACAAAATCAATTGGCAGTTTAGGGTTGATTCCATAGACAATTTCGAAAGGTGAATGTTTAGTAGCATAAGTAGGCAATCTATTGTAAGACAACTCAGCATGAGCAAGTTTCAAATCCCAATCTTTTGTGTTTTACTAACCAAACCACCAAAAGAACCCCTAGAGTGCGATTTGTCACTCTGTTTGGCCATCTGTTTGAGGATGATAAGATGTGCTAAACAAAAGTTTCGTACCTATCAATCTCCAAAGTGACTTCCAAAAGTAACTCATGAACTTTGTGTCTCTGTCACTGACAATGGTTTTTGGAACCCATGTAACCTGATTATATCTCGAAAGTACAAGTCAGCTACATTCATAGCATCGTCGGTCTTGTGACATGGTGTGAAGTGAGCCTCTTTGAAAATCGATCAACCACTACCATAATTGCATCCTTGCCTCTTGCTGTCCTTGGTAACCCTACAATGAAATCCTAGAAATATCCTCCAAGGTCCCTCTGGCACTGGCAATGGGGTTAGTAGCCTTGGTGGAAGGCCGCCTTTGCCCTTGACAAGTAGCACATTGAGCTATGATAGATTCAACATCGACGATCATCTTTGGCCTAAAAATGCTCTTATGCAACATGGTTAGTGTCTTTGTAACCAAAGTGTCCAGCAATGCCTCCACCATACGCCTCCCGTATAGTAAATTCACGTATAGAACACTTGGGATGCCAACAGATTGCCCTTGAAACAAAAACCCATCATGTAGCACATTGAACTCATAGAACGCTTTGAAAGTTGCGCCAATATGGGTCCAAAGTCTCCATCTTGCTCGTAAAACTGGATTATCAACTCTAAACCAAGTATTTGAAGTTTAAAACACCAAGCAAAGCATACCTTCTTGACAAAGCATCAGCAACAACATTAGACTTCCCCGTTTGTATTTTGAAGAAAGTGAAATGATTGCAAAAATTCAACCCATTAGCATGTCTTGGATTCAACTTTTGTTGACCATTGATGTGCTTCAAAGCTTCATAATCAGTGTAGCTGAAGTGATTAGGCCTTAAATAATGACTCCAATGATCCAAAGCTCTGATAATTGCATAAATTCTTTGTCATAAGTTAGAATAGTTCAATTTAGCACCATTTAATTTCTCACTAAAGTAAGCGATTGGCCTCTTCCCTTGGACTAAACGGCACCAATTCCCACCCCACTTGCGCGTCCGTTTCAACCTCAAATGGTTTAGAAAATCACCGGCAAGGCTAGAATGGGTGTTTACAGAGCAACTTCTTGATCAAGTCAAAAGCTTCTGTGCCCCTTTAGTCCATTCAAACTTTGGTTTATCCTTCTTAAGACATCGGTCATAGGAGCAACAACAGATGAAAAATTCTTCACAAACCTCCTATAGAATGAAGCTAGCCCATGAAAAGCACGTACCTCCGTCACAGTTTTAGGCACTGGCCATGATTTTATAGCTTCTACCTTGGCGGATATCAACAAAAACTCCGTCTTTGGACACAATGTACCCTAAAACGCACGCTTGGTACCATAAAATAGCATTTTCCGAGCTTAGCATAGAGCTTTTGTTCCCGTAATGTCTGAAACACACTCCTCAAATGAATTAGATGATCATTAACACTCTTGCTAAAACCAAGATATCATCCAAATACACCACGACAAACTTACCAATGTATGGCTTAAATAAACTCGTTCATCAACCTCATAA
>PYUH01000083.1:65612-68643 GCA_016808085.1 Suaeda aralocaspica | reverse complement strand
TGTACCAACTCCCCTTTAGGAATACTTACAAAGTCAATTGGCAATTTAGGGTTGATTCCATAGACAATTTCGAAAGGTGAATGTTTAGTAGCATAAGTAGGCAATCTATTGTAAGCAAACTCAGCATGAGCAAGTTTCAAATCCCAATCTTTTTGTGTTTTACTAACCAAACCACGCAAAAGAACCCCTAGAGTGCGATTTGTCACCTCTGTTTGGCCATCTGTTTGAGGATGATAAGATGTGCTAAACAAAAGTTTCGTACCTATCAATCTCCAAAGTGACTTCCAAAAGTAACTCATGAACTTTGTGTCTCTGTCACTGACAATGGTTTTTGGAACCCCATGTAACCTGATTATATCTCGAAAGTACAAGTCAGCTACATTCATAGCATCGTCGGTCTTGTGACATGGTGTGAAGTGAGCCCTATCTTGTAAAATCGATCAACCATACCATAATTGCATCCTTGCCTCTTGCTCGTGCGTCCTTGGTAACCCTACAATGAAATCCTAGAAATATCCTCCCAAGGTCCCCTGGCACTGGCATGGGGTTAGTAGCCTTGGTGGAAGGCCGCCTTTGCCCTTTGACAAGTAGCACATTAGCTATGATAGATTCAACATCGACGATCATCTTTGGCCAAGTAAAAATGCTCTTGCAACATGGTTAGTGTCTTTGTAATCCCAAAGTGTTCCAGCAATGCCTCCACCATAAACGCCTCCCGTAGTAGTAATTCACGTATAGAACACTTTGGTATGCACAACAGATTGCCCTTGAACAAAAACCCATCATGTAGCACATATGAACTCATAGAACGCTTTGAAAGTTGCGCCAATATGGGTCCAAAGTCTCCATCTTGCTCGTAAAACTGGATTATCAACTCTAAACCAAGTAATTTGAAGTTTAAAACACCAAGCAAAGCATACCTTCTTGACAAAGCATCAGCAACAACATTAGACTTCCCCGTTTTGTATTTTGAAGANTTCCCCGTTTTGTACTTTGAAGAGAAGTGAAAAGATTGCAAAAATTCAACCCATTTAGCATGTCTTGGATTCAATTTTTGTTGACCATTAATGTGCTTCAAAGCTTCATAATCAGAGTGTAGCATGAAGTGATTAGGCCTTAAATAATGACTCCAATGATCCAAAGCTCTGATAATTGCATAGAATTCTTTGTCATAAGTAGAATAGTTCAATTTAGCACCATTCAATTTCTCACTAAAGTAAGCAATTGGCCTCTTCCCTTGGACTAGAACAGCACCAATTCCTACCCCACTTGCATCCGTCTCCACCTCAAATGGTTTAGAAAAATCTGGTAAGGCTAGTATGGGTGTGTTACAAAGCAACTTCTTGATCAAGTCAAAAGCTTCTTGTGCCCCTTTAGTCCACTCAAACTTTGGTTTATCCTTCTTAAGACATTCGGTCATAGGAGCAACAACAGATGAAAAATTCTTCACAAACCTCCTATAAAACGAGGCTAACCCATGGAAAGCACGTACCTCTGTCACACTTTTAGGTGTTGGCCATGATTTTATAGCTTCTACTTTGGATGGATCAACAGAAACCCCATCTTTGGACACAATATACCCTAAGAACGTCACACTTGGTACCATAAAATAACACTTTTCGAGCTTAGCATAGAGCTTTTGTTCCCGTAATGTCTCAAACACACTCCTCAAATGAATTAGATGATCATTAACACTCTTGCTATAAACCAAGATATCATCCAAATACACCACAACAAACTTACCAATGTATGGCTTTAAAACTTCGTTCATCAACCTCATAAACGTACTAGGTGCATTAGTTAAACCAAAAGGCATGACTAACCATTCATAAAGTCCTAGTTTTGTTTTGAAACCTGTTTTTCACTCGTCACCTTCTTTCATTCAAATCTGGTGATAGCCACTTCGTAAATCAATCTTCGAAAATAATTGAGAACCATGTAATTCATCTAGTAAATCGTCCAATCGAGGTATAGGAAACCTATACTTGACGGTGATATTGTAAACTGCTCTTGAATCAATACACATTCTCCAAGTTCCGTCTTTCTTAGGTACTATCAACGTAGGCACAGCACAAGGACTCATGCTCTCTCTTACGTACCCCCTCTCCATCAATTCCTCAATCTGCCTTTGTATCTCCTTTGTTTCCTCCGGATTGCATCTGTACGCAGGCTTGTTAGGAATCTAAGAACCAGGAATTAGATCAATTTGATGCTCAATCCCACGTATTGGTGGTAACCCTGGTGGTAACTCATTGGGAAACACATCAGAAAACTCATTCAACATTGGATGCAAAACCCTAGGAATCACTGGGGCTTCATCTTGTACCTCCTTGGCTAAGAGCATATAGGACATAGAACTTGTTTTCATCTCCTTTTCTAACTCCTTCCCGCAAACTAACAAAGCACCCTTAGAGTTACTCATGTTTGCCTTAGGTTTAGAAATCATCAAAGGTTTTAATGCAAATGATTTCTCATTGGCATTCTTGCGCACAATGTAAACATTTGTTCACCCATTAAACTTCACAAAACGATCATATTGCCAAGGTCTACCCAACAAGATATGACAAGCATCCATAAGGCAAACATCACAAAGCACTTGATCCTCGAATTTACCAATTTTGAACGCAATCAAAGCTTGTTTGTTTACCCTAACATCACTTGTGTTGCTAAGCCAATGTAGCTTGTATGGTTGGGGATGGATCTNTTGTTTACCCTAACAACAACTGCTGCTACTACTAAACAATAACAAGAACAACAACATCAACAACAACAACAACAATAACAAAAACAACCACAACAACACCACCAACAGCAACAACAACAATAACAACATTAACAACACAACCAACAAGAGCAAGACCAACAGTACAACAACAGCTACACCAACACCACCACTAACAACAACAACACCAACACCAACAACAACAAGAACAACAACAGCAACAGCAACAACAAAAACAACAACAACAACAACAACATCACTAACAACAAAAACACCAACAACAACAACAACAACATCAAAACCACTAAC
>PYUH01000083.1:50612-63112 GCA_016808085.1 Suaeda aralocaspica | reverse complement strand
ACACCCCTTTCACCACCAACAACTACTACAATCACATCAACAGCAACAACAACAATAACAACAACAAAAAAACCCACAACAAAAACAACAACAGTAGCAACAACAACGACAACAACAACAACAACAACAACAAAAACAGCCACAACAACAAAAAAAAAAACAGTAGCAACACCAACAGCAACAACAACAACAACAACAATAATCTCACCACCACCAACAACAACAAAACAACAAAACAGCCACAACAACAAAACCAAAAGAAACAACGAAACCAACAACAGCAATACCAACAGCAACAAAAAAACCAACAACAGGAAAACTAAAAGGAACAACAACAAAAATAACAAAAATAACCACAACAACAACAGCAACAGCAACAACAACAACAAAACAACAACAGCAATACCAACAACAACAGCAACAGCAACAACAGCAACACCAACAGTAACAACAACAACAACAGCAACAGCATCAACAACAAGAACAACATCAAAACCAATCACACCAACACCAACAACAGCATGACCTACGACAACAACAACAACAAAAATAGCATGACGTACGACAATAACAACAACGACGACAACAACAACAACAATACCAACAACAACAACTACTACTACTACTACAACAAGAACAACAACATCACTAACAAGAACAACAATAACAACAAAAACAATCACCACAACAACAATAAAAACAGCAACAACACCAACATTTACAACAAAACCAATGACAGCAACACCAATAGCAACAACGCCACCACCACCACCTATAACAACAACAACACCACCACAACAACAACAACACCAACAGTAGGAACAACCACAACAACAAGAATAACAACAACAGCAGCACCACCACCACCACCAACAGCAACAACAACAAGAACAACAACAGCAATAACAACAACAACAACAACAACATCAACCACAACAATAACAACATCAACCACAACAATAACAACAACAACAACAACAACAACAACATCAACCACAACATCAACAACAACAACATCAACCACAACATCAACCACAACAACAACAACAACAACAACCACAACAACAACACCAACAATAACAACACCAACAACTACAACAATAACAACAACTACAACAACAACAATAACACCAACTACAACTACTACTTCTACTACTACTACAATAACAACAACAACAGCAACAACAACAACAACAACAACATCAACACCAACAATAACAACAAAAAGAACAAAAACAACCACAACAAAAATAACAACGACAACAACAACAACACCACCAAAAACAACAACAGCAACAACAACAACAGCAACACCAACGGCGACACCAACGACAACAACAACACAGAGCACCAACACCACCAACTACTACAACAATAACAACAACAACAAAAAAAAAGTGCAACAACAGCAACACCAATAGCAACAACAAAACCAAGAGCAACAACAACAACAACAACCACAACAACACCAACAGTAACAACAACAATAAAAACAACACCAACATTAACAACAAAACCAACAACAACAACACAAGGAACAACATCAACAACAACAACAACAACAACTACAACAACACCAACAACAGGAACAACAACAACAACAGCAGCACCACCCCCACCACCAACAACAACAACAATAACACGAACAACAACAACAACAAGAACAACCACAACAAAAACCACAACAGCAAAACAACAACAGCAAGAACAACAACAACAACATCAACAACAACAACAGCAGCAACAACAACACTAACAACATCAACAAAAAGAGCAAAAACAACGACAACAACAACAACGACAGCAACAACAACAACATCAAAAACAACAAAACAACAACAACAGCAACAACAACCGTAACACCAACAGCAACAACAATGATAACAACGACAACAACAACACAGAGGACCAACACCACCAACAACTAAAACAACAACAACAAAAACAACAAAAAGAGCCACTACAGCAACAACAAAACCAACAACAGCAACACCAATAGGAACAACAAAAGCAACAACAGCAACACATACAGTAACAACAAAACCAACAGCAACAACAACAAAAACAACAACCACCACAACAACACCAACAACAACAACAACAACAACATTAACAACAAAACCAACAACAGCAACACCAATAGCAACAACAACAAAAAAAAAACCAAGAACAACAACAACAACAACCACAACAACAACAACTCCAACAGTAGGAACAACAACAACAAGAATAACAACAACAGCACCACCACCACCACCACCAACAACAACAACAATAACACCAATAGCGAAAACAATAAGAACAACCACAACAAAAATATTAACAACAAAACAAAAACAGCAAGAACAACAACAACAACAACAACCACAACAACTAGACCACCACCACCACCAACAACAACACCAATAACAACTACTACAACAACAACAGCAATAACACCAACTGCAACAACAACAACAACAACAACAACAACAACAACAACAACAGCAACAACGACAACAGCAACATCTAAAACAAAACCAACAACAAAACCAAAAAGAACAACAACAACAACAACTACTACTACTACTACTACTACTACTACTACTACTACTACTACTACTACTACTACTGCTGCTCCTGCTACTGCTGCTCCTGCTGCTGCTGCTGCTGCTGCAGCAACAACAACAACAACAAAAACAGCCACAACACCAACACCAACAGTAATAATAAAACCAACAAGAGCAATAACACCACCAACAAAAACAACAATACCAAGAACAACAACCATAACAAAAACAACAACAACAACAATACCAACAACAACAGCTACTACTACAACAACAACAACAAAAAGAACAAAAACATCCACAACAAAAATGACAACAACAACAACACCAAAAACAACAACAACAACAAAACAACAATAGCAACAAAAACAACAGCAACACCAACAGCAACAACAACGACAACAACGACAACAACAGCACAGAGCACCAACAGCATCAACAAAACCAACAACAGCAACAGCAACAGCAACAGCAACAACAACAACAGGAACACTAACAACAACAACATCAAAACCACTAACACCAACACCAACAGCATCAACAAAACCAATAACAGCAACAACAACAACAGGAACACTAACAACAACAACATCAAAACCACTAACTGATGTGAATTTTGTTATAGACAAACGCCACTCACACAAAGGAACTTAGACTTCAAATTTGATAAAGCTACGCACCACAAATCTGAACTTCTAAGGCGAATAATTAGTAGAATTTGATTAAAGCAAAGCACCCTCAAATCCTAAGAACTATCCTCACGTGAGATAAAGCAAAGCACCACTCACTCAATTCGAATTTCTCACAAGAAACTCTCAAAAATTTGTTTACTTCGTGAAACAAAGGAAAACCGGAAACACTTTTTGTTTAATCTCTCTAATCTGAATTTTATTGATGTAATTTACATCCTATTTATAGGCTAAACATATCACACAATATTTCAGAAATCTAAACATATCCTAACTACCTTAGATATATGGTAAAACAAACTAAGATTAGGATAACAAGAAAATCTTATCAAAACCGGATACAATATTTGCACCATATATTTTGTAATCTGATTTCTAGTCTAAATCTTAGATATTTTGCAAATTAAATCTAGTGACCATATTTCCGAATAACAACCCAAGGTTGACCAAGTCAAACAACTTGAAAAACCGTGTTGACAACGTTGCCCAATCTTCCAAAAATCTGTCCAAAATCCCGCCATATAACTTGCTTTGATTCTCGTTGATTTTTGTTGGACTTGCGATTTCAAGAACTTCAAGAAACTCTTCAAGATTCAATCTTTATTTCAAGAAACCTCCATTTTTGTGTTTCTCATGCTTGATTCCATCAACCTTGACTCATAAACTAATCAAGAAAATAACAAAACACCATATGGTAAAACCCTATCAAATGACGTGGGAAGAAAACCCATATAGCTCAACACTTCTAAACTACTAACTATACTTGCTTTACATTTACGTGAATAAGCTTGTGCATGTCACCATGCACACGTAGAAATCCACCCTAGCCAACCCAAGAAGCCTTGTGTCTCCATAAGCCACTAACTCCCCCAAGGTTGCTTCTTGTTTTCCACCTTCAATCAAACCCAAACCCTCGAAGTTTTGCTCATTGATATGCGTATCATCCTCCTCTTCTTCAAAAGAGTTTGTCCTCAAACCTCGAAGTTGGTCATCAGGAACATAAGGAGCTAAATCACCAATGTTGAAAGTAGCATGGACTCCATATTCTCCTGGTAATTCCAATTTATAAGCATTATCCCCCACTTTACTTATGATCTTGAACGGTCCATCACAACGAGGCATAAGTTTATTCTTCCTTTGATTTGGAAATCTTTCCTTCCTCAAGTGTAACCAAACCAAATCCCCTTCTTTGTAGACATGTTGTGATTTATGTTTGTTTGCTCGTGCCTTGTAAATATCATTAACCTTCTCAATTCGAGCCCTTACTTCTGCATGAAGTTTTTGCATGTACTCAACCTTAGTCTTGGCATCTTTGTGTACCAACTCCCCTTTAGGAATACTTACAAAATCAATTGGTAACTTAGGATTAACTCCATAGACAATCTCGAAAGGTGAGTGCTTAGTAGCATAAGTAGGTGACCTATTATAAGCAAATTCAGCATGAGCAAGCTTCAAATCCCAATCTTTTTGTGTCTTACTAACCAAACCACGCAACAAAACCCCTAGTGTTCGATTAGTGACCTCTGTTTGGCCATCTGTTTGAGGATGATAAGATGTGCTAAACAAAAGTTTCGTGCCTATTAACCTCCAAAGTGACTTCCAAAAGTAACTCATGAATTTTGTGTCTCTATCACTTACAATAGTCTTTGGAACCCCATGCAACCTTATGATGTCTTTAAAATATAAATCAGCCACATTCATAGCATCATCTGTCTTGTGACATGGTGTAAAATGAGCCATCTTTGAAAATCTATCAACCACTACCATAATTGCATCTTTTCCCCTTGCTGTCCTTGGTAACCCTACAATGAAATCCATAGAAACATCCTCCCAAGGTCCCTCTGGCACTGGCAATGGAGTATAAAAACCTTGATGAAAGGCTGCCTTTGCCTTTTGACAAGTAGCACATTGAGCAATTATGGCCTCAACATCAACAATCATCTTTGGCCAATAAAAATGTTCTTGCAACATGGTTAGTGTCTTTGTAATGCCAAAATGTCCAGCAATACCTCCTCCATGAGCCTCCCTTACTAGCAACTCACGTATAGAACACTTAGGTATGCACAATAGATTACCTTTAAACAAAAACCCATCATGTAGCACATAGGAACTCATAGAACCCTTTGAAAGTTGCGCCATTATTGGTCCAAAATCTCCATCTTGCTCGTAAAATTGAGTTATCAACTCTAACCCAAGCAACTTAAAGTTCAAAACACCAAGCAAAGTATACCTTCTTGACAAAGCATCAGCAACAACATTAGACTTCCCCGTTTTGTACTTTGAAGAGAAGTGAAAAGATTGCAAAAATTCAACCCATTTAGCATGTCTTGGATTCAATTTTTGTTGACCATTAATGTGCTTCAAAGCTTCATGATCAGAATGTAATATGAAGTGATTAGGCCTTAAATAATGACTCCAATGATCCAAAGCTCTAATAATGGCATAGAACTCCTTGTCATATGTAGAATAGTTCAGTTTAGCACCATTCAACTTCTCACTAAAGTAAGCAATTGGCCTCTTCCCTTGGACTAGAACAGCACCAATTCCAACCCCACTTGCATCCGTCTCTACTTCAAATGGTTTAGAGAAATCTGGTAAGGCTAGTATGGGTGTGTTACAAAGCAACTTCTTAATCAATTCAAAAGCTTCTTGTGCCCCCTTAGTCCACTCAAACTTAGGCTTATCCTTCTTAATGCATTCGGTTATAGGAGCAACAACAGATGAAAAATTCTTCACAAACCTCCTATAGAACGAGGCTAACCCATGAAAAGCACGTACTTCAGTCACGTTTTTTGGTGTTGGCCATGATTTTATAGCTTCCACTTTAGATGGATCAACAGAAACCCCATCTTTGGACACAATATACCCCAAAAACGTCACACTTGGTACCATGAAATAACACTTTTCGAGCTTAGCATAGAGCTTTTGTTCTCGTAATGTCCCAAACACACTCCTTAGATGGCTTAGATGATCATTAACACTCTTGCTATACACCAAAATATCATCTAAATATACCACTACAAACTTACCAATGTATGGCTTTAAGACCTCATTCATCAACCTCATAAACGTACTAGGTGCATTAGTTAACCCAAAAGGCATGACTAACCATTCATAAAGCCCTAGCTTTGTTTTAAAACCTGTTTTCCATTCATCACCTTCCTTCATTCGAATCTGATGATATCCACTCCTTAAATCAATCTTTGAAAATAATTGAGAACCATGTAATTCATCTAGCAAATCATCCAATCTAGGTATAGGAAACCTATACTTGACGGTTATATTGTTAACTGCCCTTGAATCAATACACATTCTCCACGTCCCATCCTTCTTAGGTACTATTAATGTAGGCACAGCACATGGACTCATGCTCTCTCTCACGTATCCCCTCTCCATTAATTCCTCAATCTGCCTTTGTATCTCCTTTGTCTCCTCTGGATTACATCTATATGCAGGCTTGTTAGGAATTTGAGACCCAGGAATAAGATCAATTTGATGTTCAATCCCTCGTATTGGTGGTAATCCTGGTGGCAACTCATTAGGAAACACATCTGAAAACTCATTCAACATAGGATGCAAAACCCTAGGAATCTCTGGGGCTTCATCTTGTACCTCTTTGGCTAACAACATATAAGACATAGAACTTGTTTTCAACTCCCTTTCTAACTCCTTTCCACCCACCAACAAAACACCTTTAGAATTACCCATGCTTGTTTTAGGTTTAGAAATCATCAAGGGTTTTAATGCATATGATTTTTCATTAGGGTTCTTACGCACAATATAAACATTTGTCCTCCCATTAAACTTCACAAAACGATCATATTGCCAAGGTCTACCCAATAATATGTGACAAGCATCCATAGGACAAACATCACAAAGTACTTGATCCTCAAATTTACCAATTTTAAACGCAATCAAGGCTTGTTTGTTTACCTTAACATCACTTGTGTTGCTAAGCCAATGTAGCTTGTATGGTTGAGGATGTATCTTTGTAGGAATTGCGAGCTTTTCCACCAACAACGTAGATACTACATTTGTGCAACTTCCAGTATCTATGATTACATCACAAAGCTTGCCTTGAACATTACACCTTGTGAGAAAAATTTTATCCCTTTGACTCTCCAAAGGTTGTGCACTTTGAGATTGTAATACCCTACGTAACACCAAGGATTGGCCTTGTGTTTCTGGTTGGACTTCCTCCGTGTCTTCCTCCATATTTTCATCATTGCCATACTCTTCCTCTCCCTCATCCCCATACATCTCCTCCTCTTCTTCAAGGCCTTCCCCATCTACCCAATTTCGAGTTGTTGTGACCCTAGCATGAGGACAATCTCTTTGAATGTGACCTTGCCCTTTACACTTGAAACACACAATGCGTGAATCACTACTTTGGGGCTTTGAAGATGAACTCTTATCCTTGATGAAAGGGGGTTTAGTAACCTTATCAAAGTTTGGTTTTTGAGGAAAAGTATCACGCTTTTCTTTAGAATCATAGGTTTTGAAGTATGTCTTTGTTTTGCGTGCAACTTGTTTCTCAACCCTTGCTGCCACTCTACAAACTTCATCAAAGGTCCAATAAGGTTGTAATTCGACC
Source organism: Suaeda aralocaspica (assembly GCA_016808085.1). Taxonomy (NCBI): domain Eukaryota; kingdom Viridiplantae; phylum Streptophyta; class Magnoliopsida; order Caryophyllales; family Amaranthaceae; genus Suaeda; species Suaeda aralocaspica. The sequence continues at coordinate 55,280 of PYUH01000083.1, read as the reverse complement.
TTCTCCCTTATATTTTCATCTAGACCAGCCACAAAACGAGCCACTTTGTGGTCCTCCTTCTCTTCCAAATCACAAATCATGATCAATTTTTCAAACTCCACAATGTATTCATCAACCGTTTTTCTATCTTGTTTTAATGTATGCATCTTGATGAAATTGTTTTGTTCGAAATCTTGAGGAACAAAACGTTTCCTCATCTCCCTTTTCAATTTGGACCATGAAGATATTTTTGATCTACCTTCTTTCCTTCTCTTTCTTTGTAAACCCTCAAGCCATAAACTTGCATAGGAAGTGAGTTTTAATTCCGCCAATTTATAGGACTTATGATCATCATATTCTTTGTAACGAAAAATCCTCTCAACCCTACGAATCCAATCTAGAAATTTTTCAGGATCCATACCTCCATTAAACTCAGGAATTTCGAGTTTAAGATTTCGATCATCATCCCTCATCTTTCCCTTATGTTTGTGCCTTGATCTTGGTTCCTCATCGTCACTAGAACTTGATGAGTATCCCTTTTTTGGTTTACGTACACTCCTCACACTTTCTTGCTCACTTTCACTTGATGATGAGCCCTCCTCTTGTTTAGATTTAGTAGGAGTTTTCTTGGTAGAAGCCATGATGGTTAGGACTTCATCTAAACGAGCCTTTAACTCGTCAATCTCCCCTTGCATACGTAGCTCTTTTGCTTGAGCCAAGCTCAAACCTTTCGTGAATCCTTGTGGATTTTCGTCTCCACCTTCTTGAGCCATGATAATTGATATTGAACACTTGAGATTGAACGAATCTCTCAACGAGAGCACCAAAAGTTGATGTGAATTTTGTTATAAACAAACGCCACTCACACAAAGAAACTTAGACTTCAAATTTGATAAAGCCACGCACCACAAATCTGAACTTCTAAGGCGAATAATTGGTAGAATTTGATTAAAGCAAAGCACCCTCAAATCCTAAGAACTATCCTCACGTGAGATAAAGCAAAAGCACCACTCACTCAATCGAATTTCTCACAAGAAACTCTCAAAAATTGTTTACTTCGTGAAACAAAAGAAAACCGGAAAACTTATGTTTTTCAATCACTCTAATCTGAATTTTATTGATGTATTTTACATCCTATTTATAGCTAAACATATCACACAATATTTCAGAAACCTAAACATATCCTAACTACCTTAGATATATGGTATAACAAACTAAGATTAGGATAACAAGAAAATCCTAACAAAACCGGATACATATTTTTGCACCATATATTTTGTAATCTGATTTCTAGTCTAAATCTTAGATATTTTGCAAATCAAATCTAGCCACCATATATCCGAATAACAACCCTAGGTTGACCAAGTCAAACAACACAAAATTCCGCGTTGACAACGTTGCCCACAACTTCAAAAATCTTTCAAAAATCCCGCCATATGCATTGCGTTGATTCTCGTTGATTTTTGTTGGACTTCCGATTTCAAGAACTTCAAGAAACTCTTCAAGATTCAATCTTTATTTCAAGAAACCTCCATTTTTGTGTTTCTCATGCTTGATTCCATCAACCTTGACTCATAAACTAATCAAGAAAATAACAAAACACCATATGGTAAAACCCTATCAAATGACGTGGGAAGAAAACCCATATAGCTCAACACTTCTAAACTACTAACTATACTTGCTTTATATTTACGTGAATAAGCTTGTGCATGCCACCATGCATACGTAGAAATCCACCCTAGCCAACCCAAGAAGCCTTGTGTCTCCATAAGCCACTAACTCCCCCATGGTTGCTTCTTGTTTTCCACCTTCAATCAAACCCAAACCCTCGAAGTTTTGCTCATTGATATGCGTATCACTAACACCAACACCAACAACAGCATCAACTACCACAACAACAACAACAACAACAACAACAACGAAAACAACAACAACAACAACAACATCTTCACCACCACCACCACCAACAACAACAACAATAACACCAACAGCAACAACAACATTGACAACAGCAACAACCACAACCAAAACAACACCAAAAACGACAACAACAACAACAACAACCACATCAACAACAACAACAACAACAACAATAACAACAACAACAGCACCACCACCACCACCACCACCACCAACAACAACCACAATAACAGTAACAACAACACCACCACCAACAACGACAATAACAACAATAAGAACAAAAAACGACAACAAAAACAACAACAAAACCAAAAACAAAAACATCCACAACAACAACAAAACAACAACAGCAACACCAAGAGCAACAACTACAACAACAACAACAACAACAACAACAACAATAACAACAACAACAACAACAACAAGAACAACAATAACGGCCACAACAACAACACCAAGACCAACAACAAAACTAACAACAGCAACACCAACAGCAAAAACAAAACCAACAGCAACACTAACAGGAGCAACAACAAAAATAACAAAAATAACGACAACAACAGCAACACCAACAGCAACAACATCAATAACAACAATAACAGCAACCCCAACAACAATAAGAACACCACCACCAACAACAACAACAAAACCACAAACACTAACACCAACAATAGCATTAACTACAACAATAACAACGACAACAACGACGAGAACAACAACAACAATACCAACAACAACAACTACTACTACCACTACAACAATAACAATAACAAGAACAACAACATCACTAACAACAACTACTACTACCACTACAACAATAACAATAACAAGAACAACAACATCACTAACAATAACTACAACAACAACAAAAACAACCACCACAACAACACCAACAGCAACAACAACTACAAAACCAACATTAACAACAAAACCAACAACAGCAACACCACCAATAACAACAACACCACCAAGAACAACAACAACAACAAAAATAACAGCAACACCAACAACAATAACAACAACAACACCAAGAACAACAACAACAACAACAACACCAACAGCAGGAACAACAACAACAACAAGAATAACAACAACAACAACAACACCAACAACAAAAATAACAGCAACAGCAACAACAACAAGAACAACCACAACAAAAACAACAACAGCAAGAACAACAACACCAACAGCAAGAACCACAACAAAAACAACAACAACAACAACAATAATTGCAACAAGAACAACAACAACATCAACAACACTAATAGGAAAAACAACAAAAATAATAAAAATAACGAAAACAACACCAACAGCAACAACAACAATAAAACAACAACAGCAATACCAACATCAACAACAACAACAACAATAACAACAGTAACAGTAACACCAACTAGAGCAACAACACCAACAACAGTAATAACAACAACAACAATAACAACAAGAACAACCAAAACAAAAATAACAACAGCAAGAACAACAACACCAACAGCAAGAACAACAACAACAACAACAGCAAGAACAACAACAACAACAACAATAACAACAACAACAACAATAGTAACAGCAACAACAACACCAACAACAACAACAACAACAACCACAACCCCAACAACACCACAACAACAACAACACCAACAACAATAACAACAACAGCAGCAACAACATCAGTAATATCAATAACAACAGCAAAAACAACATCAGTAACATCAATAACAACAACAGCAAAAACAACAGCCACAACAACAACAGCAACAACAACAACAAGAATAGTAATAACACCAAAAACAACAACAACAGCCACAACAACAGCAACAACAACAACAACAACAGCAACAACAACAACAACAACAGCAATAACACCAAAAACAACAACAACTACGACGAAACAACAATAATACCAACAACAAAACAACTAATACTACTACAACAATAACAACATGAACAATAGCAACAACAACAACAACAACAAAAACAACCACAACAACAACACCAACAACAACAAAAAAACCAACAAGAGAAACAACAAAACGAATAGCAACAACAACAACAACATCAACACTAACAGGAACAACAACATCAACAACAAAAATAACAAAAATAACTACATCAACAACACCATCACCGACAGCATCAACAACAACACAACAATAACAGCAACACCAACAATATCAACAACAACAACAATAACAACAACACCAACAGCAACAACAACAGCAATATCACCACCACCAACAACAACAATGACAGGAACAGGAATAACAACAACAACAACCACAACAAAAAACAACAACGACAACTACAACCATACCAACAACAACAACAACAACAGCTACAACAACAACAACACCAAGAGCAATAACAAAACCAACAACAGCAACAAAAACAAATACAACAACACTGAAAGGAACAACAACATCCACAACACCGACAACAACAACAACAAAAAAAAGCCACAACAACAACACCCAGAGCAACAACAAAACCAACAACAATAACAAAATCAACAGCAACACTAAAAGGAAGAACAACAAAAAAAACAAAAATAACGACAACAATAACAACAACAACAACTACAAAACAACAACAACAATACCAACAGCAACGACAACAGCAACAACAACACCATCAACAACAACAACAATAACAACAAAAACGACAACAACAACAAAAACAACAAAAATAGCCACAACAGCAACACCAACAGCAACAACAACAACTGCAAAAACACCACCATCAATAACAACAGGAACAACATCAAAACAACTA
>PYUH01000083.1:42663-44240 GCA_016808085.1 Suaeda aralocaspica | reverse complement strand
CAAGTTCGTGGTGGTGTACCTTGATGACATTCTCATTTATAGCAAGAATGGGGATGAACATTTGAAACATTTATTTGAAGTTTTCACTGTAGTAAGAAAGCAAAAATTCTATGGAAAACTTGAAAAATGTAATTTTATGCTATACGAGGTCACTTTTCTTGGTTACATTATTTCAGGTGAAGGCGTGAAAGTTGATCCTAGCAAGATTGAGGCTATTCAATCATGGCCTAGTCCCAAGACACTCACGGAGGTGCGCTCATTCCATGGGTTAGCTTCCTTTTATAGGAGGTTCATTGGCAATTTTAGCACTCTCATGGCTCCCATAACCGAGTGCACAAAGAAGGGTTCATTTGAGTGGACTCCTCAAGCTCAAAAGGCATTTGAAGAGGTCAAGGAGAAGATGTGCAACACACCAATCCTAGCACTTTCCAGATTTCTCAAAGCCATTTGAAGTTGAATGTGATGCAAGTGGGAGGGGAATTGGTGTCGTGTTGATTCAAGAGGGGCGTCCAATTGCGTACTTTAGTGAGAAATTGAGCCAAGGCAAGCTGAATTATTCCACCTATGACAAGGAGTTCTATGCAATGGTGAGGGCTTTGGATCATTGGTCACATTATTTGAGGCCACAACCATTCATATTACATTCTGATCATGAGTCTTTGAGATTCATACATGGCAAAAGAAGTTGAATTCAAGGCATGCTAAGTGGGTGGAGTTCTTGCAAACATTTAACTTTTCATCCAAATACAAGAGTGGAAGGGCAAATGTTGTTGCGGATGCCTTATCTAGGAGGCATACTTTACTTGGAGTTGTTGAAGCTAAGATCCTTGGGTTCGAATTGATCAAAGAATACTACAAGGAAGATGATGATTTCAGCTATCTTGGAGAAATGCGTGAATGGAGTTTATGATTTATTTTCCTTACAAAATGATTTTCTTTTCAAGGGAAATAGATTATGCATTCCTAAGTGCCCAATTCGAAGCTTATTGATTCATGAGGCACATGGAGGTGGTCTAGCTGGTCATTTTGGAGTTCAAAAGACTATGGAGCTTCTTCAAGCTCACTTTCATTGGCCTAACATGTTGTCTACTGTCCACCGTGTTGTAGCTCGTTGCTCTACTTGTCAAAGGGCAAAAATGGTGTTTCACAAGGGTCTTTACAAGCCATTGCCGATTCCAGAGAGACCTTGGGAGGACATAAGCATGGATTTTATTGTGGCTTTACCTAGAACTCAAAGGGGTAAGGACTCAATAATGGTGGTGGTTGATCGTTTTTCAAAGATGGCTCACTTTATTCCTTGTCACAAAACTGAAGATGCTATGAAGGTGGCCAAGTTATACTTTGATGAGATAGTGCGTTTCCATGGGGTTCCACGCACCATTGTTTCTGATCGAGACACAAAGTTTCTAAGTCATTTTTGGAAGTCTTTGTGGCGCTTGATGGGAACCAAGTTGTTATTTTCTACTTCACATCACCCACAAACCGATGGTCAAACCGAGGTGGTAAATAGAGTGCTAGGTTCTTTGCTTAGGACCTTGGTTAGTAAGAGCACCAAAGATTGGGATATCAAGCTTGCT
>PYUH01000083.1:35163-37663 GCA_016808085.1 Suaeda aralocaspica | reverse complement strand
CTAGTGGCTTATGGAGACACGAGACTCTTGGGGTTGGCTAAAGCAAATTTTTACGTATGCATGGTGACATGCACAAGTTTCCTCACGTAAAAATCAAGCAAGAATAACTAGTAGTTTAGGAATGTTGAGCTATATGGGTTTTCTTCCCACTTCACTTGATAGGGTCTTCCCATATGGTGTTTTGTGATATCCTTATTAAGTCTATGGGTCATGGTTGATGGAATCAAGCATGGGGAACACGAAAATGGAGGTTTCTTGAAAAAAAGATCGAAGCTCGAAAGGTTTCTTGAAGTTCTTGAAAATGGAAGTCCATCAAAAATCAAGAAAAATAAGCATGTTATATGGCGGGTTGTATTACGGGATTTTGGAGAGTTTTGGGCAACGTTGTTTTCCGTGTTTTCCGTGTTGTTTGACTTGATCAACTTTAGTTAGTTTGTTGATAATATTGTCCTTAGATTTGTTTCTTAAAATAACTAAGATTTAGGGTAGAAAATTAGATTACAAGCCTTGGTGCGCAAGACTTGTTATCCGGATTTGAGTAGATTTTTGTTTTCCTAATTTTAGTTTGTTTGTGCCTTAATTCTAGGTTAGTTAGGATTTGTTTTAGGATATTCACATATTGGATGACATGTTTAGCTATAAATATCATGTAAAATACCTCAAGAAAAACAGATTAGATAGATTAAAAAAACAAATTGTTTTCGTTTTCAATGTTTTGCGTCAAAACAATTTTTGTGAGGATTTCTTGTGAGAAATTCGACGAGTGAGTGGTGCTATTGAGCTTTATCTCACGTGAGGATAGTTTTAGGATTTGAGGGTGCTTTGCTTTAATCAACTTCTAACAATTATTCGCCTAGGACTTCGAATTTGTGGTGTGTCGCTTTATCAAATTTGTGTTCTAGTTTATCTTGTGTGAGTGGCGTTTGTTTATAACAAAATTCACATCAACTTTTGGTGCTTTCGTTGAGAGATTCGTTCAATCTCAAGTTATCATCATCAATTTTCATGGCTCAAGAGGGTGGAGACGAAATGCCACAAGGATTTACGAAGGGTTTGAGTTTAACTCAAGCAAAAGAATTACGCATGCAAGGGGAGATCGACGAATTAAAGGCTCGTTTAGAAGAAGCCTTGACGATCATGGCTTCTATGAAGAAGACTCCCACTAAATCTAAGCAAAGGGATGGCTCATCATCAAGTTCAAGTGAGCAGGAAAGTGTGAGGAGTGTTCGTAAACCAAAGAAAGGATACTCGTCAAGCTCTAGTGACGACGAGGAGCCTAGGTCAAGACACAAACGCAAAGGGAAAATGAAGGATGATGATCGAAATCTTAAACTCGAAATACCTGAGTTTAATGGAGGTATGGATCCTGAAAAGTTTTTAGATTTGATTCGTAGAGTTGAGAGGATTTTTCGTTACAAGGAGTTGAAGCTCACTTCCTATGCAAGTCTATGGCTTGAGGGTTTGCAAAGGAAAAGAAGGAAGGAGGGTAGATCGAAAATCTCTTCATGGTCTAAGTTAAAGAGGGAGATGAGGAAACGTTTTGTTCCTCAAGATTTCGAACAAAACAATTTCATTAAGATGCATACATTGAAGCAAGATAGAAAATCTGTTGACGAATACATCGTGGAGTTTGAAAAATTGATCATGGTTTGTGACTTAGAAGAGAAGGAGGACCACAAGGTGGCTCGTTTTGTGGCTGGTCTAGATGATAATATTAAGGAAAAGGTCGAATTACAACCTTATTGAACCTTTGATGAAGTTTGTAAAGTGGCTGCAAGTGTTGAGAAGCAAGTTGCACGCAAGCCAAAAACATTTTTCAAGGCTTACGATACTAAGGAAAAACGTGATGTATTTCCTCAAAAGTTAAACTTTGATAAAGTTGCTAAACCACCCCTCATCAAGGATAAGAGTTCAACTTCAAGGCCTCAAGGTAGTGATCCACGCATTGTTTGTTTCAAGTGTAAGGGGCAAGGCCACATCCAAAGAGATTGTCCTCATGCTAGGGTTACAACAACTCGAAATTGGGGAGATGAAGAAAACCTTGAAGAAGAGGAGGAGGTGTACGAGGATAAGGGAGAGGAAGATTATGCCAAATATGAGACTATGGAAGAAGAAACGGAGGAGCTTCAACCAGAAACACAAGGCCAAGCATTGGTTTTGCGTAGGGTGTTGCAATCACAAATTGCGCAACCTTTGGAGAATCAACGAGACAAAATCTTTCTCACAAGGTGTAATGTTCAAGGCAAGCTTTGTGATGTGATCATAGACACTGGAAGTTGCACAAATGTAGTCTCTACATTGTTGGTGGAAAAGCTCGAAATTCCTACGAAGATCCATCCCCAACCATACAAGCTACATTGGCTTAGCAACACAAGTGATGTTAGGGTAAACAAACAAGCTTTGATTGCGTTCAAAATTGGTAAATTCGAGGATCAAGTGCTTTGTGATGTTTGTCCTATGGATGCTTGTCATATCTTGTTGGGTAGACCTTGGCAATATG
>PYUH01000083.1:22500-24619 GCA_016808085.1 Suaeda aralocaspica | reverse complement strand
ATTTACGTGAATAAGCTTGTGCATGTCACCATGCACACGTAGAAATCCACCCTAGCCAACCCAAGAAGCCTTGTGTCTCCATAAGCCACTAACTCCCCCAAGGTTGCTTCTTGTTTTCCACCTTCAATCAAACCCAAACCCTCGAAGTTTTGCTCATCGATATGCGTATCACACCACCACCAACAACAACGACAATAGCAACAACAACAACAACAGAAACAACAAAAACAACAACACTGATAGCAACAACAACGACAACAACAACAACAACAACAACAACAACAACAACAACAAGAACAATGACAACAAGGACAACAACAAAAACACCAACACCACCGCCACCACTAACAACAACAACACCNTCAACAACAACACCAGTAAGAACAAGAACAAGAACAACAACAACAACAACAACAACAACACTACCAACAACAACAAAAGAATAGTAACACCACCACCACCACCACTAACAACAACAACAACACCATCAACAACAAAAATTACAACACCACCAACACCAACAACGAAAACTACTACAACTACAACAATAAGAACAACCACAACAACAACAACAGCAACAACAACAACAACACCACCAACAACACCAACAACAACAGCAGCAGCAACACCATCAACACCAACAAAAACAACAGCAACTACAATAACCAGAACAACAACACCACGACAACCAACAACAGCAACAACAACAACAACGACAACAACAACAACAACCACATTAAATACACCAACGCCAAAAACAAAAAACAACAACAGCAACAACAACAAAAACAATAACAATAACAATAAAAACAACGACAACAACAGCAAAAACAAAAATAACAACACCACCACCATCAACAACAACAGCAACAACAACACCGACAATAACAACAAAAACAGCAACAACAACAAAAAAGACTAGAACAACTACAACACGGACAACAACAACAACAACAACACCACCACCAATAACAACAACAGTAACAAGAACAACGACAACAAGGACAACAACAATAACACCAACGCCACCGCCACCACTAACAACAGCAACACCAGCAACACCAACACCAATAACAACACCACCACCAACAACAACAACAGCAACACCTCCACCACCAACAACAACAACACCACCAAAAACAACAACAACAAAAACACCACCACCACCACCAACAACAACAACCATAACCACAACAGCAACAAAAACAACAACAACAACAATAACAACAACAACAAGAACAGCAACACCGCCAACAACAACAACAACCACCAACAACAACAACAACAACAATAGCAACACCAACAACAACCATAACAAAAACAACTACAACATTGAAACCACCAACGCCAACAACAAAAAGCAACACCAACAACAACAACAATATTAACAACAACAACCAAAACAGTAACTACAGCAACAACAACAACAAGAACAGCACAAACAACAACACCACCACCATCAACAACAACAACAGCAACCACAACACCGACAATAACAACAAGAACAGCAACAACAACAACAACTAGAACAACCACAACACCGACAACAACAACACCAACAGCCACAACGACAACAACAACAACAACAACAACAACAAAGACAAAAACAACAACAACAACAACACCAACACCACCACCACCACCACCACCAACACCAACAACAGGAGCAACGACAACAGCGATACCAACACCAACAACAACAAAAACAATCACAACAACGACCTCAACAACAAAAACAACGAAAACAAAAACATCGACAACAGCAACAACAACAACAAAAACAACGCTAACCCCAACAATAACACCAACAACAACACGAGCAACAACAACGCCGACAACAAAATCAACAACAACAAAAACAACAACAACAACAACAACACAAACAACAGCATCAAAAACAGTAACAACAAAAACGACGACCACCAAAACCACCAATACCACGATCACCACCACAACCAACAACAACTACTACACCACCACCAAAATCATCAACAACAACAACCAAAGCAACAGCAACAACATCAACTAAAACAACAACAGCAACAGCAACAACAACACCAACACCAACAACAACAACAAAAACAACAACACTACCACCACCAATAACAACAACAACACT
>PYUH01000083.1:0-15000 GCA_016808085.1 Suaeda aralocaspica | reverse complement strand
CCACAACACCAACAATAACAGCAAAAACAGCAACAACAACAACTACAAAAACAACTACAACACCGACAACAACAATACCAACAGCAACAACGACAACAACAACAACCACAACGACAAAAACAACAACAACAATAACACCACCACCACCACCAACAACAACAACAACAAAAGGAGCAACGACAACAACGATACCAACACCAACAACAACAAAACAACCACAACAACGACCTCAACAACAAAAACAACGAGAACAACAACACCGACAACAGCAACAACAACAACAAAAACAACGCTAACCCCAACAATTACACCAACAACAACACGAGCAACAACAACGCTGACAACAAAAACAACAACAACAACTATAACAACAACAACAAAACCAACAAAAGCATCAAAAATAGCAAAAAAAAAACAACAACAACCCCAACAACAACAGCAACACCACCAATACCACGACCACCACCACCACCAACAACAACAACTACTACACCACCACCAAAATCATCAGCAACAACAACCAAAGCAACAGCAACAACATCAACAAAAACAACAACAGCAACAACAACACCAACACCAACAGCAACAACATCAACAAAAACAACAACAGCAACAACAACACCAACACCAACACCAACACCAACAACAACAAAAAAAACAACAACACTACCTCCACCAACAACAACAACAAAACTAACAAGAGCAACAACAACAACAACCAAAACTATTACAACACCAACAACAAAAACACCAACAACAACAACAACAACAACATCAACAACTAAAACAACAACAACAACAACAACACCACCACCACCACCAACAACGACAACAGCAGCAACAACAACAACAACAACTAAAGCAACAACAACACCGACAACAACCACAACAACAACAACTACTACTACTACTACTACTACAACGACAACAACAACAACAATGGTAACAAGAACACCAACAACAAAACACCAACACCACCCCCACCACTACCAAAAACAACACCAACAACACCGCCAACAACAACAACAACAACAACAATGGTAACAAGAACAAAAACAACAACAACAAAAGCAACACCACCACCACCACCAAGAACAACACCAATAGTAACACCACCACCACCACCACTAACAACAGCAACAACACCATCAACAATAAAAACAACAACACCACCAACACCTACAACGAAAATAACTACAACAACAACTACTACTACAACAATAACAACAAGAACAACCACAACAACAACAACAACAACATCAACACTACCACCAACAACAAAAACAGCAAAAACAACAGGAACAACAACAGCAAGAACATCACCACCACCAACAGTAGCAACAACAACAACAACAACAAAAACAACAACAACAACACCACCCACAACAACAACAACATCAACAATAACAACAACAACAACAGCAACAACAACAACAGTAACTACATTAAGCAAAACAATAATAAAAGCAACAACAACAACACAAACAACAACAACACCACCCCCACCAACAACAACAGCAACCACAACACCGACAATAACAACAAAAACAGAAACAACAACAACAACCCAAACAACTAGAACAACTACAACACCGACAACAACAACACCAACAACAACAACGACAACAACAACAACAACAACAACAACAACAACGACAAAAGCAACAACAACAACAACAATAACACCAACACCACCACCACCACCACCACCAACAACAACAACAATAGGACCAACGACAACAGCAACACCAACACCAACAACAACAAAAACAACCACAACAACAACGACAACAACAAAAACAACAAGAACAACAACACCAACAACAGCAACAACAACAACAACAACAACAGAAACAACGTAATCCCAACAATAACACCAACAAAAACAACAACAACAACAACACGAGCAACAACAAAAACAACATGCACAACAAAACAACAACACCAACAACAACAACAACAAACACCCCAACAACAACAGCAAAACCACCAACACCACGACCACCACCACCAACAACAACAACTACAACACCAGCACCAACACCATCAACAACAACAACAGCAACAACATTAAGAAAAATAACAACAGCAACAGCAACACCAAAACAAACAACAACAAAAAAACAACACCACCACCACCACCAACAACAACAACAAAAACTACTACAACACCGACAACAAAAACAACAACAACAACACCACCACAACTACCACCACCAGCAACAACAACAACTAAAACAACAACACTGACAACAACTACAACAACAAGAACAACGACAACAAGGACAACAACTAAAACACCAACACCACCCCCACAACTAACAACAACAACACCAGCAACACCGCCAACAACGACACCAACAACAACAACAACAACAACAACAACAACAACGACAACAAGAACAAAAACAACAACAACAACAGCAACACCACCACCACCGACAACAGAAACTACAACAACAACAACTACTACAACAAGAACAACCACAACAACAACAACAACAGGAGCAGCCAACAACAACAACTACTACAACAAGAACAACCACAACAACAAGAACAACAACAGGAGCAGCAACACTAATAACAACAACAAAAACAGCAAAAACAACAGGAACAACAACAGTAAGAACACCACCACCACCACCAACAGCAGCAACGACAACAACAACAAAAACAACAACAACAACACCCTCAACAACAACAACAAAAACAGCAACAGCAACAATAACAACAACAACAACAAAAACAGCAACAACAACAATAACAACAACAACAACAGCAACAATAACAACAACACTACCATCAACAACAACAAAAACAAAAATAACTACAATAACAAGAATAACAACACCATGACAACCAACAACAGCAACACCAACGCCAATAACAACAACAATAAACAACAACAGGAACAATAACAACAATAACAATAACAACAACAGCAACAGCAACAACAAAAATAACAACACCACCACCATCAACACCACCACCGATAATAACAACAAAAACAACAACAACAAAAGAAACTAAAACAACTACAACACCGACTTCAACAACAACAAAAACACCACCACCACCACCACCACCAACAACAACAACAAGAACAAGAACAACTAAACCTACAACAAGGACAACAACAATAACACATACGCCACTGCCACCACTAACAACACCAACACCAGCAACACAACCAATAACAACAACAACAACAAAAACAACAACAACAACAGGAACACCACCACCACCACCACCAACAAAACCAACAACAACAACAACACCAACAATAACAACCATAACCGCAACAACAGCAAAAACAACAATAGCTAGAATAAGAACAACAATAGCAACAACAACAGCAACAACAACAACAACAACAACAACACACAACAACACACAACAACAACAACAACTACAACTACAATAACAAGAACAACAACCACATCACCACCAACAACTACAACACCAACAGCAACAACAACACCAACAACAACCACAAAAAAAACACCAACAACAACCACAAAAAAACACCACCAACACCATCAACCAAAGCAACAGCAACAACATCAACAAAAACAACAACAGCAACAACAATACCAAAACCAACAACAACAATAAAAACAACAACACCACCACCACCAACAACAAAAATAGCAACAAAAACAACAACACCAACAAGAGCAACAACAACAACAACAAAAACTACTACAACACCGACAACAAAAACAAGAACAACAAGTAAAACAACAACAACACCACCACAACCACCACCACCACCAACAACAACAACAACACCGACAAGAACAACAACTACTACTACTACTACAACAAGAACAAAAATAACAACAACAATATTAAAAACACCAACGCCAACAACAACAAACAACAGCAGTAATAATAACAACAATAACAATAACAACAGCAACAACAACAACAGCAGCAACAACAAAAATAACAACACCGACACCACCACCACCACCAACAACAACAACAAAAAAGACTAAAACAACTACAACACCGACAGCAACAACAACGACAACAACAACAATTACAACAACAACAACACCATCACCACCACCACCAAAAACAACAACATCGACAATAAGGACAACAACAATAACACCAACGCCATCACCAACACCATCAACCAAAGCAACAGCAACAACATCAACAAAAACAACAACAGCAACAACAATACCAAAACAACAACAACAACAACAACAACACCACCACTAACAACAACAATAGCAACAAAAACAACAACACCAACAACAGCAACAATAACAACAACAAAAAGTACTACAACACCGACAACAAAAACAACAACAATAACAACAACAACAACAAGTAAAACAACAACAACACCACCACAACCACCACCAACAACAACAACAACAACTAAAACAACAACAACACCGACAACAACAACAACTACTACTACTACAACAACAACAAGAATAAAAATAACAACAACAATATTAAAAACACCAACGCAACAACAACAAACAACAGCAGCAACAATAACAACAATAACAATAACAACAACAACAACAACAACAACAACAACAACAACAGCAACAACAAAAATAACAACACTAACACCACCACCACCACCACCAAAAACAACAAAAAAGACTAAAACAACTACAACAACAACAATTACAACAACAACAACACCATCACCACCACCACCAACAACAACAACATCGACAACAAGGACAAAAACAATAACACCAACGCCACCACCAACACCATCAACCAAAGCAACAGCAACAACATCAACAAAAACAACAACAGCAACAGCAATACCAAAACCAACAACAACAATAAAAACAACAACACCACCACCACCAACAACAACAATAGCAACAAAAACAACTACACCAACAACAGCAACAACAACAACAACAAAAACTACTACAACACCGACAACAAAAACAACAACAACAAGTAAAACAACAACAACACCACCACAACCAACACCACCAACACTAACAATAGCAACAAAAACAACAACACCAACAACAGCAACAACAACAACAACAAAAACTACTACAACACCGACAACAAAAACAACTAAAACAACTAAAACAACAAGTAAAACAACAACAACACCACCACGACCACCACCACCGACAACAGCAACAACTACTACTACAACAACAACAACAACAAGAACAAAAATAACAACAACAATATTAAAAACACCAACGCCAACAACAAAAAACAACAGCAGCAACAAAAACAACAATAACAATAACAACACCAACAACAACAACAACAACAACAACAAAAAAAACAACACCAACACCACCTCCACCACCACCAACAACAACAAAAAAGACTAAAACAACTACAACACCGACAACAACAACAACAACAATGACAACAACAACAATTACAACAACAACAACACCAACACCACCACCACCAACAACAACAACATCGACAACAAGAACAACAACAATAACACCAACGCCACCACCAACACCATCAACCAAAGCAACAGCAACAACATCAACAAAAACAACAACAGCAACAGCAATACCAAAACCAACAACAACAATAAAAACAACAACACCACCACCACCAACAACAACAATAGCAATAAAAACAACAACACCAACAACAGCAACAACAACAACAACAAAAACTACTACAACATCGACAACAAAAACAACAACAACAAGTAAAACAACAACAACACCACCACAACCACCACCACCAACAACAACAACAACTAAAACAACAACAACACCGACAACAACAACTACTACTACTACAACAACAACAAGTACAAAAATAACAAGAACAATATTAAAAACACCAACGCCAACAAGAATAAACAACAGCAGCAACAATAACAACAATAACAATAACAACAGCAACAACAACAACAACAACAACAACAAAAATAACAACACCAACACCACCACCAACAACAACAACAAAAAAGACTAAAACAACTTCAACACCGACAACAACAACAACAACTAAAACAACAACAACACCGACAACCACAACAACTACTACTACAACAACAACAACAAGAATAAAAATAACAACAACAATATTAAAAACACCAACGCCAACAGCAAAAAACAACAGCAGCAACAATAACAATAACATGAGCAACAGCAACAACAGCAGCAACAATAAAAATAACTACACCAACACCATCACCACCAACAACAATAACAACAAAAAAGACTAAAACAACTACAACATCGACAACAACCACAACGACAACAACAACAATTACAACAACAACAACACCATCACCACCACCACCAACAACAACAACATCGACAACAAGGACAACAACAAATACACCAACGCCACCACCAACACCATCAACCAAAGAAACAGCAACAACATCAAAAAAAACAACAACAACAACAGCAGCAATACCAAAACTAACAACAACACCACCCCCACCAACAACAACAATAGCATCTAAAACAACAACACCAACAACAGCAACAATAACAACAACAAAAACTACTACAACACCGACAACAAAAACAACATCAATAACAACAACAACAAGTAAAACAACAACAACACCACCACAACCACCACCAACAACAACAACAAAAACTAAAACAACAACAACACCGACAACAACAACAACAACAAGTATAAAAATAACAACAACAATATTAAAAACACCAACGCCAACAACACAAAACAACAGCAGCTACAATAACAACCATAACAATAACAACAGCAACAACAACAACAACAACAACAACAACAAAAATAACCACTCCAACACCACCACCACCACCAACAACAACAACAAAAAAGACTAAAACAACTACAACACCGACAACAACAACAATTACAACAACAACGACACCATCACCACCACCACCAACAACAACAACATCGACAACAAGGACAACAACAATAACACCAACGCCACCACCAACACCATCAACCAAAGCAACAGCAACAACATCAACAAAAACAACAACAGCAACAGCAATACCAAAACCAACAATAACAATAAAAACAACAACACCACCACCAACAACAACAACAATAGCAACAAAAACAACTACACCAACAACAGCAACAACAACAACAACAAAAACTACTACAACACCGACAACAAAAACAACAACAACAAGTAAAACAACAACAACACCACCACAACCACCACCAACAACAACAACAACAACTAAAACAACAACAACACCGACAACAACAACAACTACTACTACAACAACAACAACAAGAACAAAAATAACAACAACAATAATAAAAACACCAACGCCAACAATAAAAAACAACAGCAGCAACAATAACAATAACAACAGCAACAAGGCATAAATCAAGGAATATTTGAATGACAAATTTGAGTAGTTTTAAAGGAAGAAATCTGGACAGCTTTGTGCAACGTTTTGGGAGTTAATTGCTAGACATTTTGAATTATTTTTTTTCCTTATTTTAAGCTCTCTTCATTAGGAAAATATTCAGTAGTAATGGGGAATTAATTTGGATAGTTATGAGCAAATTAATCTGCCCTTTATTTCAGTTTTACAATTGCTGAATTGTTGTTTTTTTTAGCTAGGTAAAGATGCAAGTAGATGATGTACTAAGGCTATAAAGAGCGTGCAAATTATGAATGAACATCAGATCAAAATATTGCCTAAACTTTTAAGTTTGTTTGTTAATTTTGACTTTTGTAAGTTAAAGTTATTTGAGCAAATTCGAGAGTGTCTCAAATTTGAAGGAGTGTAGTTTTAGTGAGAGTTCCTAAAGCTAAACTTGTAGTTGTCGTCTAGGTTGAGAGTTCCCTAAACACTACTACGCCCAAACAAGTGAGTGAGAGTTCCTCCTTGTTATATCCTCAAGATAAGGGTGAGAGTTCCCCTAAACTTTCTTGATTACTCCAAAAAATTATTCCTTCTGTGATCTAAAAATATTACTCGCATTCTTAACCCATTGTGAACAAGTTTACCTATTTGTTTACATATCAAAACACCAACGCCAACAACAAAAAACAACAGCAGCAACAATAACAACAAAAACAATAACAACAACAACAACAACAACAACAAAAATAACAACACCAACACCACCACCACCACCACCAACAACAACAAAGACTAAAACAACTACAACACCGACAGCAACAACAACGACAACAACAACAACAACACCATCACCACCACCACCAACAACAACAACATCGACAACAACGACAACAACAATAACACCAACGCCACCACCAACACCATCTACCAAAGCAACAGCAACAACATCAACAAAAACAACAACAGCAATACCAAAACCACCAACAACAATAAAAAAGACTAAAACAACTACAACACCGACAACAACAACAAAACAGACTAAAACAACTACAACAACGACAACAACCACAACAACACCACCACCAACAACAACAAAAAAGACTAAAACAACTACAACACCGACAACAACAACAACGACAATAACAACAATTACAACAACAACAACACCATCACCACCACCACCAACAACAACAACAACAACTACATCGACAACATGGACAACAATAATAACACCAACGCCACCACCAACACCATCCACCAAAGCAACAGCAACAACATCAACAAAAACAACAACAGCAACAGCAATACCAAAACCAACAACAACAATCAAAACAACAACACCACCACCACCACCACCAACAACAATAGCAAGAAAAACAACAACACCAACAACAGCAACAACAACAACAACAAAAACTACTACAACACCAACAACAAAAACAACAACAACAACAAGTAAAACAACAACAACACCACCACCACCAACAACAACAACAACTAAAACAACAACAACACCGACTACAACAACAACTACTACTACAACAACAACAACAAGAATAAAAATAACAACAACAATATTAAAAACACTAACGCCAACAATATAAAACAACAGCAGCAACAATAACAACAATAACAATAACAACAACAACAACAACAACAACAACAACAACAGCAACAACAAAAATAACAACACCAACACCACCACCACCACCACCAACAACAACAACAAAAAAGACTAAAAACACTACAACACCGACAACAACAACAACAATTACAACAACAACAACACCATCACCACCACCACCAACAACAACAACATCGACAACAAGGACAACAACAATAACACCAACGCCACCACCAACACCATCAACCAAAGCAACAGCAACAACATCAACAAAAACAACAACAGCAACAGCAATACCAAAACCAACAACAACAATAAAAACAACAACACCACCACCACCAACAACAACAATAGCAACAAAAATAACAACACCAACAACAGCAACAACAACAACAACAAAAACTACTACAACACCGACAACAAAAACAACAACAACAACAAAAAGTAAAACAATAACAGCACCACCACAACCACCACCACCAGCAACCACAACAACACCGACAACAACGAGAACTACTACTACAACAACAACAATAAGAACAAAAATAACAACAACAATATTAAAAACACCAACGCGAACAACAAAAAACAACAGCAACAATAACAACAATAACAATAACAACACCAATGACAACAACAACAGCAATAACAATAACAGCAACAACAAAAATAACAACACCAACACCACCACCACCAACAACAACAAGAATGACTAAAAACACTACAATACCGACAACAACAACAACGACAACAACAACAATTACAACAACAACAACACCATCACCACCACCACCACCAACAACAACATCGACAACAAGGACAACAACAATAACACCAACGCCACCACCAACACCATCAACCAAAGCAACAACAACAACATTAACAAAAACAACAACAGCAACAGCAATACCAACACCAACAACAACAATAAAAACAACAACACCACCACCACCAACAACAACAATAGCAACAAAAACAACAACAACAACAGCAACAACAACAACAACAAAAACTACTACAACACCGACAACAAAAACAACAACAAGTAAAACAATAACAACACCACCACAACCACCACCACCAACAACAACAACACCGACAACAACGACAACTACTACTACTACAACAACAATAAGAACAAAAATGACAACAACAATATTAAAAACACCAACGCCAACAACAAAAAACAACAGCAGCAACAATAACAACAATAACAATAACAACAGCAATAACAACAACAACAGCAACAACAAAAATAACAACACCAACACCACCACCACCACCACCAACAACAACAACAAAAACAAAAACTACAACACCGACAACAAAAACAACAACAAGTAAAACAATAACAACACCACCACAACCACCACCACCAACAACAACAACAACGACAACAACGACAACTACTACTACAACAACAACAATAAGAACAAAAATAACAACAACAATATTAAAAACACCAACGCCAACAACAAAAAACAACAGCAGCAACAATAACAACAATAACAATAACAACAGCAACAACAACAACAACAACAACAACAGCAACAACAAAAATAACAACACCAACACCACCACCACCACCACCACCAACAACAAAAAAGACCAAAAACACTACAACACCGACAACAACAACAATTACAACAACAACAACACCATCACCACTACCACCAACAACAACAACATCGACAACAAGGACAACAACAATAACACCAACGCCACCACCAACACCATCAACCAAAGCAACAGCAACAACATCAACAAAAACAACAACAGCAACAGCAATACCAAAACCAACAACAACAATAAAAACAACAACACCACCACCACCAACAACAACAATAGCAACAAAAACAACAACACCAACAACAGCAACAACAACAACAACAAAAACTACTACAACACCGACAACAAAAACAACAACAAGTAAAACAATAACAACACCACCACAACCACCACCACCAACAACAACAACAACTAAAACAACAACAACACCGACAACAACGACAACTACTACTACAACAACAACAATAAGAACAAAAATAACAACAACAATATTAAAAACACCAACGCCAACAACAAAAAACAACAGCAGCAACAATAACAACAATAACAATAACAACAGCAATAACAACAATAACAGCAACAACAAAAATAACAACACCAACACCACCACCACCACCACCACCAACAACAAAAAAGACCAAAAACACTACAACACCTACAACAACAACAATTACAACAACAACAACACCATCACCACCACCACCAACAACAACAACATCGACAACAAGGACAACAACAATAACACCAACGCCACCACCAACACCATCAACCAAAGCAACAGCAACAACATCAACTAAAACAACAACAGCAACATTAATACCAAAACCAACAACAACAATATAAACAACAACACCACCACCACCAACAACAATAGCAACAAAAACAACAACACCAACAACAGCAACAACAACAACAACAACAACAACTACTACAACACCGACAACAAAAACAACAACAACAAGTAAAACAACAACAACAACACCACAACCAACACCACCAACAACAACAATAGCAACAAAAACAACAACACCAACAACAGCAACAACAACAACAACAAAAACAACAACAACACCACAACAACCACCACCAACAACAACAACAACAACTAAAACAACAACAACACCGACAACAACAACAACTACTACTACAACAACAACAACAAGAACAAAAATAACAACAACAATATTAAAAACACCAACGCCAACAACAAAAAACAACAGCAGCAACAATAACAACAATAACANTAACAATAACAACAATAACAATAACAACAGCAACAAGGCATAAATCAAGAAATATTTGAATGACAAATTTGAGCAGTTTTGAAGGAAGAAATCTGGACAGCTTTTGATACGAATATCAATGAGCAAAACTTCGAGGGTTTGGGTTTGATTGAAGTTGGAAAACAAGATGCAAAACAAGATGCAACCTTGGGAGAGTTGTGGCTATGGAGACACAGGCCTTGGGTTGGCTAGGGTGGATTTTTACGTGTGCATGGTGACATGTACAAAGCTTACTCACGTAGTGTTCAAGCAAGATAAGTTAGTAGTTTAGAAATGTTGAGCTATATGGGTTTTCTTTCCACTTCATTTGATAGGGTTTCCATATGGTGTTTTGTGATTTTCTTGAGTAGTTTAGAGTCATGGTTGATGGAATCAAGCATGGGAAACACAAAATGACGTTTCTTGAAATAAAGATTGAATCTTGAAGAAGTTCTTGAAGTTCTTGAAATCGGAAGTCAACAAAAATTCAACGAGATGAGGGGCTAGTTGTATAAAACGGCGGGATTTTGAAGATTTTTGAAGTTTTGGGCACGTGTCACACGCTGATTATTTCCGTGTGTTTGACTTGGTCAACCTAAGGTTTGTTTCGGAATATGGTCCTTAGAGTGATGCTAAAATATCTAAGATTTGACTAGAAACAGATAAAAAATAATGGTGAACTTGTCTCCGGTTTTGTTAGGGATTTTCTTGTTATCCTAAGCTTAGTTGTATACCTATATCTAAGGTAGTTAGGATAGTTTCGGATTTCAAATATTATGTGATATGTTTAGCTATAAATAGACGTAAAAATACATCAATAAAAATTCAGATTAGAGTGATGAAACACAAGTTGTTTTCGTTTTTATTGTTTCACGAAGTAAACAAATTTTTGAGAGAATTTCTTGTGAGGAATTGTTTAAGTGCGTGGTGCTTTGGTGCTTTATCTCACGTGAGGATAGTTCTTAGGATTTGAGGGTGCTTGCTTTAATCAAATTATCAATTATTAGCCTTAGAAGTTCGAATTTGTGGTGCGTGCTTATCAAATTTGAAGTCTAAGTTATCTTGTGTGAGTGCGTTTGTTAATAACAAATTCACATAAACTTTTGTTGTCTCGTTGAGAGAGTTCATCTCAAGTGTTCAATATCAATTATCATGGCTCAAGAAGGTGGCGACGAGCATCACAAGGATTCACGGAAGGTTTGAGCTTGCTAAAGCAAAAGAGATATTATGAAAGGGGGAGATGAGAGTTAAAGGCTAGTTAGATGAAGTCCTAACCATCAGGGCTTCTACCAAGAAAAAACTCCTACATAACTTAAACAAGAGGTATGGCTCATCATCAAGTTCAAGATGAGCAAGAAAGTGTGAGGAGTGTTAAGTTAACCAAAAAAGGGATCCTCATCAGTTCTAGTGACAATGAGGACCCAAGATTCAGGCATAAAAGTAAAAGGAAAATGAGGGATGATGATCGAAATCTTAAACTCGAAATTCCTGAGTTAATGGAGGTATGGACCTGAAAAATTTTAGATTGGATTCGTAGAGTTGAAAGGATTTTTGTACAAAGAATATGATGATCATAAGTCCTATAAGTTGGCGGGAATAAAACGTACTTCCGAGGCAAGTCTATGGCTTGAGGGGTTACAAAGAAAAAAAGAAGGAAAGAAGGTAGGTCAAAAATCTCTTCATGGTCTAAACTAAAGAAGGAGATGAGGGGAAACGTTTTGTTCCTCAAGATTTCGAGCAAAATAATTCATCAAGATGCATAAGTAAAACAAGATAGAAAAACGGTGATGAATAACATTGTGGAGTTGAAAAATTGATTATGGTTGTGATTTGGAAGAGAGAAGAAGACACAAAGTGGCTCGGTTGTCGCTGGGTTCTAGATTGAAAATTAAGGGATAAGGTCGAATTACAAACTTATGGGACCTTTGAGGAAGTTTGTAGAAGTGGCCGCAAGGGTTTGAGAAGCACAGTTGCACGAAAGGCCAAAGACCTACTTCAAAACTTCCGATTTCTAAGAGAAAGTGATAATTTTCCTCAAAAATTAAATCTTGTAAGGTCATTAAACCCACCACTTCATCAGGAAAAGAGTTCAACTTAAAGCCCCAAGGTAGTGATTCACGCATTGTTTTGTTGTTTTTTTTTTCCCCCAAGTGTAAAGGGCAAGGTAACATTCAAAGAGATTGTCCTCAGGCTAGGGTCACAACAACTCGAAATTGGGTAGATTGAAGAAAACTTGAAGAAGAGGAGGAGCTGTATGGGGATGAGGGAGAGGCAGAGGTGCCAATTATGGGCAATTATGGAGGAAGAACCGGAGGAAGTCCAACCAGAAAACACAAGGCCAATCCTTGGGTAAGTAAGGTATACAATCTCAAAGTGCACAACTTTGGAGAGTCGGGGACAACATTTTCTCAAAGTGGAATGTTCAAGGAAGCTTTGTGATGTGATATAGATACGGAAGGCACAAACGGAGTCTCTAATGTGGGGGACAGGCTCGCAATTCCTACAAGATACATCCTCAACCATACAAATACATGGCTAGCAACACAGAGATGTTAAGGGTAAACAAAAACAAGCCTTGATTGCGTTTAAAATGGTAAATTTGAGGATCAAGTACTTGTGAGGTTTTCCCTATGGATTGCGTGTCATATTACTTATGGGTAGACCTTGGCAATATGAACGTTTTGTGAAATTAATGGGCGAACAAATGTCTATATTGTGCGCAAGAACCCTAGTGAGAAATTCTATGCATGAAAACCTTGATGATTTCTAAACCTAAAACAAGAATGGCGTAATTCTAAAGGTGTTTTGTTGGTGGGTGGAAAGGAGTTAGAAAGGGAGATGAAAACAAGTTCTCTGTCCTATGAGTTGTAAAGCAGGAGGTACAAGATGAAGCCCCAGAGATCCTAGGGTTTTGCATTCCTATGTTGAATGAGTTTCAGACGTGTTTCCTAATGAGTTGCACAGGATTACCACCAAACACAAGGAATTGAACATCAAATGATATTATTACTGGGGCTCAAATTCCTAAACAAGCCTGCAGATAGATGCATTCAGAACAAACAAAGGAGATACAAAGGCAGATTGAGGAATTAATGGAGAAGGGGTACGTGAGAGAGAGCATGAGTCATGTGCTGTGCCTATATAAATAGTACCTAAGAGGATGGGACATTGGAGAATGTGTATTGATCAGAGGCCAGTTAACAAGAGAAACCGTCCAGTATAG
>PYUH01000877.1:414712-457734 GCA_016808085.1 Suaeda aralocaspica | reverse complement strand
GCGAGCCCCAATACTTAGAAAACCCAAAGATTACCGCCACGTGAAACGGCTAGGCATTTACCAAAGTACTACACGCGGAAGACTTAACTTTTAAAAAACAACCAAAACAACTTAATTAAAATAAACTTCAAAAACCAAATCCCAGATACTTATAAAAACTTGGAACCGACATAACGGCCCTTCAAACCAAATAATACTTAATATCTTTAAAACAACGTTAATCCATCATGATATAATAAATAGCATAATAGTCACTTAATTTTTTAAGCAAATACTAAAACAACAGAACACTCTTCATCAATCCCAGCATGATCGACTAGATGCCCACCTGAAAACCTAGTGCTTACCTTTATTCAAGACTTCTACTCGCCAAAATAAATGGGTCGTCGTAGGGCAAACAAAGATTAGCCATGCACACAAAGCACGTAATCAGAAAAAGCTGAGTACATAAGCATTAAAAGACAATGCAACACACTAGAGAATAATCCTAGGCAAGAGCATCAAAGTAAAAACATCAACCATACACTTTACCACACACTTGCCAACATCATAACTCTAAGACCTCTTATTCAGAATTGTATTATATATAATTGGATTCATCGAACGGGCTCCTTCCTATAAAATAAATAATTGCCCCAAAGGGCACCAACTTGGGAGCCCACTCCAAGAAGGTATTACTATGCCATCCTAGTGGCGGGAATCCAGCGCCATATAAGATAAAAATCTAAAAATAGAAGTACAACGTCTTGTACCCCTAACTAGGAGTTGAACCTCTGTTAGACAACTCCCCCCAGTTTCATACTCAAGGTTATATACGTTCCAAGAGTTTTGGTGCGAATCCTCTTACACTTTACGTGATTAACCATTTTATAACTTGTGATGACTCTCACATAACAAACATCATAAACATGCATAAACATCACACAACATTTCATAACATAACATGACAGAACACCATTTATTATCCATTAATAAGTAACATTTTACCTATTAATCCCTAGACCAAACATTAACTGGAGTGGTTACTATTATTCCTTACAGTCCCACAACTAAACTGTGAGTGGTAACTCCTTACTAGTCCAACACATAAACTGTGAGTGGATAATAAAATAAATTGCTCAATTACTACTAATCAATGGAATAAAATTCACTAACTCTTGCTCAAAATATTTAATAACATAATCTTTTCATGCTCATTTTTGACTACTAGTCAACTTCTTTTATTAAACATGCATCCAAACATCCTTGATGTATTATTAATAATAATATAATAGAATGCTATAAATAAATACTCATGGATTATCATGTAATCATGCATATTGAACATGCTCATATAAGTCAACAAAAGTCAACAAGAGTCACATAACAACTTCATCATCAATCATAGTTTCTAACATGAAACTTATATATTCAATCTACTACGAGCATGATCCTAGCATGATAATTTACTCAATGAATCTTTAGTACTTACGTACCTTGTATAATAGCGGTGATTCGCCACTACTTCTAGAACTCAATGATTCGAATCCTCCTATAAAACATAAGAGGAAAACTATAAGAAAAAACCCTTTGACTAAACTTTACAGCAACTCTAAACTACTTTTTACTAGTGGATAAACATCCATAACCTTCCTACTATGTCTCTATTAATTCCATAACTTGTCTCTTATTTTTCTTTGCGAAAACTTCTATTTTTCATTACTCCAAAATGGCAGCTTTACTTCACTTATTTCAAGCCTCTTAAAACCTCTTTTTAAAACTTATTTTTGCATAAAAACACCATATTAATATACCTATAGGTTTTATGTTCGATTCTATGAATTAGAATTAATTTGGAAACTTGTAAGTAATAACATTATTTACCTTATAAAGCCCTTAACTAAAAATACAGCATTATTTATTTAATTAAAAATCCTTTAGACCTCTCTAAACTTCATGAAAAGCCCTAAAAACAACATGGATTGATCTATAATGTATACTTAACTTATATGATTAATCATGCACATTACATACTTTAAAACATAATTATGAATTTTTTATAAAATCTGGACAGCTGTATAAATCATACTTAAATATATTGTAAACTTCATAAATCAGACTAAAAATATATGTAGGATATAGATTTCATTATATGATCATACTAGCATAATATGAACACTAAAACTTGGTTTTAACATGTAGTTAACAAATTTTCAGATTGGTTAATACTTTAAATTTGTAAAAACACAATAAAACACAAATTTAATCAGTACATCATATATAATTAAAACTATGATCATACCACTTCACTCTAGATCATAAAAATAATTTTAAAACAATAAACACTTCATCTTCGCAAACCCTAATTAAAATTCATGATCAACTTTTTAATCTATAATTACAAATCATAAAAACATGATATAAATCATAAAAATAAAAACTGATCATAAACATAATTTATAAAACTGCTTAAGAATTAAATTAAATTAGAAGAAAAAGTTTTTTTTTTTTTTTTTTTTATTACACGAAAATCGAGAAAGGCAAAGGGGGAGGAGGTGTCTGGCGGACAGCCGGCGGCGAGGGGCAGCAGCGGCGCAGAAGTAAGTGCGGAGAGGTGGCGGCGGACCTTCGTCCTCTTCGTCGCGTTCTCCCTCGTTTTTTTTTTTTTTTTTTTTCTCTCTTTTCTCTCTTTTCCTTTTGGAAATCTAACTTGAATGCTTGGGAATTCTGATTTTTGTGTTTAAAAGGGGGGTATTTAAAGCCCCAAAAGGATTTTAGAGTTGGTTTAGGAAAAAAGCCAAAAAGGTCTAATTGAAGTGGGATTAGTTTTGGGCCCATAATTAAACTAATTCATGGCAACCATTAAAAACACTTTTAAAAGCCTTACAAAAATATTTTCACACATTTTAAGACCTTCTAAAAATTTTTTATATGACCTTATAAAAATTTATTTCTTTAAAAATAAAGAAATAAAACTCCGTAATTAATTAAATTCCTTTAATTATATTTTCAAAATACTTTTATTCCTTTAAATACGTAAAATGTAGTATAAATCTTTTTAATTTTATAACGTGTATAAAATTACGGGGTATTTACAGTCTACCCCCTTAAAAGAAGTTTCGTCCCGAAACTTGAACGAAATAATGTATTGGAATTGAAATGGAGACTTGCAATTTTGTGCACTTTCATAACTTTTATCTTTTTGACCTTTGTTGCTGTAAACTTTAGACACACTTTAACTTTTTTTATAACACTCCTTGAGTGCAAAACTACTAAACTGGAAACAAAACATAAAAACTTTGCTATAAAAAGCAATAAAAAGAAACTAAAAATTTTGCAAAAACTTAAGGGAAAAAGCGCGAAGTTCATCGCACTCTACCCCCCTTAAGAATCGAGTTAGTTCCCCGTACTCACTAACCTTGAACTAACTCTGGAACTTTTTCTCATCTTTCTTCTGCTTCCCAAGTTGCTCCTCAACTTCTTGGTAGACATAAAACTTTAACTATATTGACACTCTTTCTACGAGAACACGAACTTTACTATCAAGGATTTTTTATCGGTCTTCCTCATAGGTAAGATTTTGGTCTTAACTTAACTGTCTCCGGTTGCAAAACATGAGATTTATCCGGGACATACTGTCTAAGTTGCGACACATGAACAACATTAGAAACTTTGCTCAACTCCATAGGTTAAGCTAGCTTATAAGCTACTTTCCCAATCCCTGTAATATTCTATTGGTCCAATGTACTTCGACTTAACTCCTCTTTCCAAACCTCAATAAACCTTTCATAGGTGATACTTTTAATAACACTTATCCCAACTTTAAACTCGAATTCTCACGCTTTTTGATTCGCATAGGATTTTTTTGCTTCTTGTGCTGCTTGCTTTTGCTCTAATTTTCTTATTTGTTGGCAGTATCCTCAATTAATTGAGGCCCTAAAAATCACTGTCTCACTTATGTCATTCCAATATAAGGACTTCTACACTTCCTCTCATTATAATGCCTCAAAAGGTTGCCTGCCTATACTTGCCTGGGTAACTATTATTATATGAAAATTCTATCAAATCCAAGCTATCCTCCCAACTTCCTTGAGAAATCCATTACACAAGCTCTCAACATATCCTCTAATGTTGGAAATGTTCCTTTTGTCGTCCATCCGTTGCTGGATGAAAAGCAGTACTCATTTTCATGTAGTACCAAAATTCTCTGCACACTTTTCCAAAACTTCGAAAGAAACGGGAATCCCTATCCGACACAATGTCCTTTGGAACCTCCATGTAAACCTCCAACATGGTTTAATATAAAGCTTTAGCTAGTTGTTCCATCTTCCAAGTTCTTTCACGGTAAATAAACACCGCTGACTTAGTCATCTATCAACTATAACCCAAATGGTATCATTAATTATCTTGGATTTTGGCAAACTAGTTACAAAATCCATTGAGATGCAATCCACTTCCATCCTGGGATGTCAAGTGGTTGCACTTCACATTGTGGCCTCTTATGCTCAACTTTACTTTTTGACAGGTAAGACAATTGCTTACAAACTCAGCTACTTCTTCTTTCATCCTTGGCCACCAAACACCTTCTTCAAAATCTTTATAAAGCTATCACCTCCAGGTGGACTGAATATGGCGTATTATGACCTCTTCCCATGATTTTCTCTCTTATCTCTTCACATTTCTGTGGTACACACCACCTACACCTTATACCTTAACTTCCATCCTCATGAATTTGAAAGTTCCACTGCCTTACATTTTTTGATTTTCTCTTTTATCTATCTCAATTTCACATCTCGGCTTGATTCTCTTTTATCTCCTCAAACACCGTTGTTGGATGCTAAGAGGTACTAAGCATTTTTCCAAAGCGCCCTCCTTTACTATTTTAAATTCAGCACTTCCATTTCTTACATAGCCATTAGCAACTCTCGAGTATTCATCCATGTCTGTCTTTCGACTAAGAGCATCCGACGTACTACATTCGCCTTCCTCATGAGATGAATATCTAGGTCATAGTCCTTTATCAACTAAAGCCATCTCCTTTGACGCATATTTAGATCTTTTGAGTGAAAAAAGTACTTTAAACTTTGTGGTCCTGTATGAGATTTCTACACTTCTTACTCCATACAAATAATGTCTCCATATTTTCAAGCAAAACACTCCGCTGCTAACTCGAGATCGTGATGGGATAATAACTCATATGCTTAATTGCTTGATGCATACGCAATCACCTTTCTATTTTGCATAAGCACACATCCCAAACCATTTTTCGAAGCATCACTATAAACATCATACGGCTCACTACATTGGCAACGGTACAAAACTGGAGCCGTAGTCAAACGCTCCCTTGAGAGTTTGAAAGGCTCTTCACCACTTATCTCCCAAACAAACTTACATCTTTTTCATCCAAGATGTCATTGGCTTAGCTATCCTCGAAAAAAATCCCTACAAACCTTCTGTAATAACATGCTAAACCCAAGAAACTTCGAACATCAGTCACATTCTAGGTGTAGGCCATCCTTCATGCTTCAATCTTTGCGGGATCTACCCTCAACTCATCTTTGGACACAAAATGACCCAAAAATGCCACTCTTTCAACAAAAATACACATTTTGAAGAACTTTAGCATCACAACTGATTTTCCCTTAACGTTGACACAAAATTGCTTTCCTAAAGGACCACATGCTCCTCTACACTTTGAGTACACAAAATATCATCAATAAACACTACACACAAACTATCCAAAAATTGATGAAAAACCCTATTCATTAAGTCCTATAAAAATGCTGGCGCATGTCAACCCCAAACGGCATACCGTTTAAACTCATAGTGCCCATACCTCGTACGAACGCCGTTTTGGTATGTCTCATTAGCATCCTTAATTGATGATATCCTGACCTCAATCAATCTTTGAAAAAACACTCGCTCCTTTCAACTGTCAAATCAAGTCTCTATCCTTGGCCAAAGGATAAGTTGTTCTTGATCGTCACCTTATTCAACTCCCAAATCAATACACAACCTCATACTCCCATCTTTCTTCTTCACAAAACAACACTGGTGCTCCCCAAGGTGAAGACTAGGTCGATGTAACCCTTTCCAACAAATCCTGCAATTGCTCCTTAAGCTCGCTCATTTCCGCAAGGAGCCATCCTATATGGTACTTTGGAAAGGCAGGGTAGTACCTGGCATCAAGTCTATAGAAAATCGATTTCCCGTCTCGGCGGCCATTCCGGAATCTTTCCGAGGAAAACGTCCAAGAAAATCCCTCACTACCTCGATTGTCTTCTGGCTTAGATGTCTCCATAACATCACATCCTCACACTACACAAATAAATTGAAACCCTCTTCACATAGCTTAGCAAACTCATCTCGACACGATTCTATTGCATCTAGGCCTTCCTGAACTTCCAAAAGCTCACCTTTTTGCCCTTTTTTAAACAACGAAAATCTTCTGCGGGGTCACACCATAATCTCAGCCTTATACTCACTCAACCAATCATCCCTAGGATAACTTCTAAGTCACCCAATTCAAATTCAATTTAAATAGCCTTAAACTCAACTCCCTCAATCATAATGGGCACATCTAAAATACTCTTAGAACATTGCACACCTTCCCTGAGGAATCAATATTGGAATACTCTATGGATTATACTTTCCCAAACCAGATTCGTACAGTTTTGCAAAACCTTAGTGGAACAAAAAGAACTATGTAGCACCAGAATCAAAAAAATCTTACAGGTAGGGCAGTGAATAGAAAAGTACCAGTATCATCACCTTATTGCATAGCTCAATCCTTGCCATCACTTCAGCTTTCCGACTAGATAGCTTGCCTGACTCCTCCATGCCATTCCATTCTTAAATCCAGCTTGATGGAAGCTCTTCTCCCATGTGCCTTGAAACTCGTTTGCTGTCCGCCTGCAGATTGCCCTTGAATTGGACCTTTTGACCTTCCTTCCCCTTACTCTTAGAAAAGCACTCACTCCGATGACCTAACGTTGTTGCACTTGCGACAAGTAATGATTCCCATCACAATCCCCTTCTGGGATGATTGTAGTGCACTTCTATACAGACTACACACGTTATTTGTTAGCACGCTGTTCCCTTTAAAACCATTACCATTCATTGGCCTACCAAATTTCCCTCTTTCTTGAGATATTAAAAACGCGGCCTCTAATCACACTTGATTCCACATTGGTGATAATTCCCACCAAACCATCGTCCTCTTCTCCCCACATTTGCCTGAGCAACTCCTTCTTCTTTGTTTCTAAAGCTATCAATGAGCGCTCTCCATAAACTCATCAAAGCGGTTCAACACTTGACCGAGCCGTTGCAAGATTTCTTGAATTATGGCCATCCCCTCTCCAAAACGCCTATCCTGTAAAACTTCTCAGTTGCTTACAGCTTTCCTTAGCACCTAGATAACTCAAAAACTTCGTCTAATTACTCAGAAAGACCATATGTCCCATTCTACGCTCTTTTCACGAATCATCCCTTTGCTTTTGCATAAAAAAAACACATTTTTTTTTTGTTGGTTAAGTGGTAAAATCTTATACAGGCTTGCCTCGGCACACAGTCCAGTTAAACAATCTTTTTTGGTCAAGCCTCTAATCACAGTCATTGTCAAGATAATGATGTGAAGACCACCACAGATACAGAGGCCTCTCTATTTTGAATATACGGTTAAGGATCGAGCATGGCTCACTTTAATTTGGCATTCGATTATTTTATAAATGTTTTCCGGAAATGTTAGTAGTTTTAGGAAGGAGAAAACCAGGGTGTTACAGAATACTACTCGAAGTTTATAGAGTTGTTTAGGTTTACAAAAGAGGCTGTAGCAATAGAGAAGCTAAAGGCTAGTTTCTTTGAGAGAGGGTTTCCCATAGATATCCAGTTGCAACTAGTCGAACACGTTTTTGAGTCGTTGGATGAGTTATATGGTAGGGCCGCACACTTGTATGCCTTGTACCAAAGAAAGAAGAATATGCTGAAAGAAGGTGAGACGCGGGAGAAAAGAAAGGACGGTGGAAGAAACTTTAACCAACAAGGAAGTCATGGTGGATTTAAGAAGCCTCGTCTCAACAACAACTTTCAGGGAAATAAGGGAAACTTTGGGAAGCATGCTAATGGAAATGGAAATAGGGTGCAGACGGTTAATCAACATGGTCGTGTGTACTTCTGCAAGAAATGTACTAACAATCATCCAGGCAAGGACTGTGCTGGAAATTTGGTGACTTGTCAGTTGTGGAACAAGGTTGGAAATCATGAGTATGAGTGTTTCTCTACGGGTAAGGGAAAGGATGGACAAGGGTCACAATTCAAGGGAAATTCAACAGGGGGTTAATAGAAGGGTTTCCACGGAAATATGGGAGGAAAGGCATTACAACAAGTCGGGAATAGGAATGGAAGTGGATATGGAGGAGGTCAGGCTAAGACCTCGAANAGTCGGGAATAGGAATGGAAGTGGATATGGAGGAGGTCAGGCTAAGACCTCGAATGCTGGAAAGCTGAATGTGATGGCACGAAGTGAAGCGGATGCTAGTAAGGATGTGATTACTGGTACTTTCTCTATTCGCTCTCTTCCTGTTAAAGTTTTGTTTGATTTTAGTTAAATATATACTTTGGTATCCACTAAGATCTTGGAAAAGTTAATGCCTGTTTTTTGGAAAATTAGATACAATTGATATGTCAATAGGTTATAATCAGGACAAGAAGTACAATGTTCAAGGAGATTTTTGGATATTCCAATTGAGATAGAGGGAGAGGAGTTTAAGGCTAATCTAATCGAATTTGAGTTGGGCGACTTAGAAGTGATCTTAGGGATGGATTGCTTTAGTGAGCATATGGCTGCGATCTTGTGTGATCCGCAGAAGATCTCGTTAGTTAAAAAAGGGTTAGACGGTGAGCTATTGGAGGACAGGAAGGCCATAACACAATAAAATAGTGTCAATGATGAGGCTTGCTAGGTATGTGAATAGAGGTTTCCAAATTTACTTTTGCAATGTGAGGGATGTAGATCATGTCGAGTCTTGAAAGGCCGAGGAGATTGAGGTAGTGAGGGATTTCCTGGACGTGTTTCCAGAGGAGATTCCGGGAATGCCACCCAAGCGAGAAATCGATTTCACCATAGACTTAGTTACTGGAACAGCACCTATTTCTATTGCACCATATAGGATGGCACCTGTAGAAATGAGTGAGTTGAAGGAGTAGTTACAGGATTTGTTGGAGAGAGGTTGCATTAGGCCTAGTGCTTCACCTTGGGGAGCACCAGTGCTATTTGTGAAGAAGAAAGACATGAGTGTGAGGTTCTGTATTGACTATAGGGAGTTGCATAAGGTGACGATAATCAAGTGAATAACAATTCACAATCTACCTTTCTTGTTGATTAAGTAACTAATCAACTTAAATAACTTCTTTCCTTCTTTATAAAACTATTGGCCAACTTTAAATAATTTTAACATTCCAGTTACTCATGATAAATTAATAATGATATAAAAGTGGAATGTCAAAACAATATAATAATCATACTTTCATACTAGCATACTTCTCATGCAAGTCAACTAAACAACAATTCATATACACATTCATCACATGTACACTCATCAACCAAGCATGAAATCTACTTTTACTTTGCCTTTAGTACTTACGTACCTTGTAAAGTAGTTGTGATCCGCCAACACTTCTAGAAATCAACTAATTCGAAGTCTCCTACATAGAGAAAATCGAATCTAAATTAAAACCTTATTGACTCCCTAAACTTCATCCTCTTACCAATATACATCATATACATCATACTATCCTTGCAAAACTTCATCCTCCTACACATATACATCATATTACACCCACATGACTCCCTAAACCCCTCCACTATTTCCCTTCCCTCTCACTTTACTTCCTTCAGCACGGAGGACATTGCTGAGTCCGGCTTGGGGGAGGTAAATTTTATTTGCTTTCTTAGTTTAGATTTCTTTTTGCTTTTCAGTGTAGTTTTTATTGCTTTCTTAGGATAGTCATATGGTTTGTACTAAGCGTCAATTTTTAACTAAAAAAGATTTAAACATGATGCAGAGGAGATGGCTTGAGTTGATCAAGTATTATGATTTAGATATCCAATACTATGAAGGGAAGGCCAATGTGGTAGTGGATGCTTTAAGCGGTAAAACGAAGCATGGAGTGAATACTTTAGTGGTTGCTAACGAACTATGTAAGGATATAGAGGGATTGAATGTGGAGATTGTGAAGGAGGGAGAGTTGGAAGGAATTCTTTGTAATCTTAGTATCCAACCAACAATATTTGAGGAGATTCAGAAGAACCAGGAGGGAGATGTGAAATTCGACAGAATAAAGGAAAAATTGAAAGCAGGAAAGGCTATGGACTTCAAGATCCATGAGGATTGGAGCTTAAGGTATAAAGAAAGGTGGTGTGTACCACAGAAATGTGAGGATCTGAAACGGAGAATTATGGAGGAAGGTCATAATACCCCGTATTCAGTGTATCGTGGAGGTGATAAGCTGTATAAGGATTTGAAGAAGGTGTATTGGTGGCCTAGGATGAAAAGGGAAGTGGCTGAATTTGTGAGCAAGTTTCTTACTTGTTAGAAAGTGAAATAAGAGACCACAAGGAGAATTCCAACCACTTGAGGTACCAGGGTGGAAATGGGATTGCATATCAATGGACTTTCTAACTTGCTTGCCAAAGTCGAGGAATCAAAATGATACCATATGGGTTGTGGTGGATAGGCTTACTAAGTCAGCGGTGTTTATACCAATGAAGGAGACTTGGAGGATGGAACAACCTGCAAAGGCTTACATAAAGCATATTGTGGGGCTACATGGAGTTCTAAAGGATATCGTGTCAAATAGGGATTCTAGGTTTCTTTCGAAATTCTGGAAAAGTGTCCAGGAGAACTTTGGTATAACGTTGAAAATGTGTACAGCTTTCCATCTAGCAACCGATGGGCAAATAGAAAGAGCCATACAATCTTTAGAGGACATGCTAAGATCTTGTATAATGGATTTTCATGGGAATTGGGAGGATCACTTAGATCTCATTGAGTTTTTATACAATAATAGCTACCATGCAAGTATTGGCATGGCACCTTTTGAGGCATTGTATGGAAGGAAGTGCAGAAGCCCCTTATGTTGGAGTGACATAAGTGAGACAGTGATTCTAGGACCTCAATTGATTAAAGAAACCACAGAGAAGAGAAAAGTAATACAAGCAAAGATTCAAGCAGCACACAATAGACAAAAGTCTTATGTGGACCAAAAACGCCAGGATGTTGTGTTTGAAGTTAGCGCTAAGGTGTTACTTAAAGTATCATCAATTAAAGGAGTAATCAGGTTCGGGAAGAAAGGGAAATGAAGCCCGAAATACATAGGACCCTATGGATCTTGCAAAGAGTTGGAAAGGTTGCTTATAAGCTAGCATTACTAATGGAGTTGAGTAAGGTTCACAATGTCTTTCATGTGTCTCAACTAAGAAAATATGTTCCAGATGAATACATGTGTTACAGCCTGAAACAATGTTAGACCAAAGTTTCACTTATGAAGAGAGGCCAATTAAGATCCTTGCTACTAAAGTCAGGGATAATCGTAGGAAAAGTGTCAAAATAGTGAAGGTGTTGTGGTCTAACAAAGAAACCGAGAAGCTACTTTGGAGGCTCAAGAAATGATGAGAGAAAAGTATTCAGAGTTATTTTAGGTTAGTAGGTAGAGTTACGAGGACATAACTCGATTCTTAAGGGGGGGTAGAGTGTGATCTAAATTCGCGCGTTTTTACCCTCAATTTTGCAAATTTTGATGAGTTTTAACGATTTTTAGTAAAATTAAATGCTAAAGTCTACAACAACATAGTGTTATAACGAAAAAGCTTGAAGTAAATGTAGTCTCTATTCAAATGCCATACATTAATCTACATAAAGTTTCAAGACGAAACTTCTTTTAAGGGGGGTAGACTATAATACCCCATATTTTCACATATTTTAAGGAATTATTTTCGTATTTTATACGTATGTTTTTAATATTTTTATTCAGAAATTTTATTCAACACGAATATTAAAAAAAAGAATTTTAATAAATTTTATTCAAAATAATTATTTTGTGTTTTCAAATAACATTTTATGTTATATTAAATATTTTGAAACGTTTCTAAAAATAGAATTTTTAGAGTTTCCTAAATTATTTTGAAACAAGGGCATAAAAGTAATTTCAAGCATTAAGGGTATTTGTGGGATTCCACCAAATCCTACTTTGGGGCCTATAAATACCCCTTAAAACCCCAATTTTTAGATTTATATTGCAACTTGGTGATTTAGGATTCCAAAAATTTAGAGAGAGAAAGTAAGAAAAAAATAGAGAAGAGTTCGAACAAACAAAAATAATTTGTTCAGAAATTTCTGAAGGAAAAAGAAAACTTTTTCGTTGCTTCTTGGAGCCTCGCCGGAGCCCCGTCGTGCGCCCCGCTTGACGCCGCTGCTTTCGCCGGCCACCCTCCTCCCTGCTTGGTATTTTCGAACAACTCTAAAAAAAAAAAAATTCTTCTTCTTTCTTTTCGATTCAATTTTGCAAATTCATGTTTATAATTATGATTAATTATGTTTTCATAAGTATCAATCACGTTTTATGAAGTTATGATTTATTTTAAAGCATGAATTGATTTGTTGCTCATGAAATTTTAGATTAGGGTTTATAAAATTATGATATTCTTGATTTTTATGGGTTTTAATGATATAAACTTGAATATTATGATCATGAATTGTTGTTGGTTGGATTTATGATGATTTTATGAAGTTTAGATTGATTTTTAAGCCTTTAAACAAGAATTATATTGTTGTCCAAATTTTGTGATCATAAAAATCAATAGAATAAATATTATGAACATGTTTTGGTTCATGAAAAATTATTCTAAATTATAGATTAGTTTCATAATGATGTTAGTGGGTGGTAAAAGAGTTTTATGAAGAATTTATGAGGTTTTTATGAGTTTTTAATGGGTTTTAGATGAATAAATAAAGCTGTAAATTTGTATTAACACCTATTTATGCCCAATAAAAATAGTAACATGTAATAGAGTAAGTTATAATTATTTTTTTATTATTGCATCTAAGTAGGGGTTTACAGAAAACCCGATCTAGAAAACCCAACCCGAAAACCCGACTACCCAGTCACAAAAATCGGGTATTTTTTCAACAAATTTCATTTATTGTGGGTCGGGTACCCGGCCCGCTAAATAGCCACTTAAGTCGCGGCGGGTCTGGGTATTTTTCTGGGTATTCGCGGGTACCCGAAACCCGCTAATTTTTTTTCCTCCTGATTTTTCTATTTGGAGTGGGCCTTGGAGCTTATGTTTTGCCTTAATTGGTTCACTCACCTCACTTAGAAGTCAGAAAACATCATAAGTTAGAACTTCACCTCTCACCTCACAAAATGAGTCTAGGGTTGTTCTTCACTCACTCTCACTCTCGGCTCTTCGGCGACACTCCGGCGACATTAATCACAATATGTATGTGATATCGTACGATGTCTTCTGATTTACTTTAATTTATTCAATTTTTCTGCTTTAATTTGTTCATTATTTTCAAATTTAATTTGTTAGTTTTTCTGATTTAATCATTTAATTTGTTTTTTTTAATTTAATTTTCTGATTTAATTCATTTTTTTTGATTTAGTTTTTTCGTTTAATTCGGTTTTTTTTTTTGATTCGTTTGTTTAGATTTAGTTTTTTTCTAGTTTAATTCATTTGTTTTTCTGATTTATTTTGTTCTTGTTCATTTTTTTTTTCTTATTCGTTTGTTTGTTTCCTCATATATCTGATCAGAATAATTAGTCCTTTGATTATACGATTGTCATATTACTGTTTTAGTAGAATCACTTTCGTCTTTACGAAATATACACCTTACGATCATCCAATCGCATTGTCAGCAAGATTCTTTGTACTTTGTTAGTAATAACACTTTTTAGTTTGTTATTATTAACAAGAAAATATTAACATTGTTAGTTTGTTACTTAGTTGAATAATTATATGAAATTAATCAAATTGTGTCATAGAATATAAAGCACCCATAGGCCATAGCTTTGTTTTTTAAAGAACTTTAGTTTTAAAGCAAAACCAAGAATAAAAAGGCGGGTACTCGCTTACCCGACACGGGTGATTCGGGTACCCGGAAAAGCTGGTTGGGCTTGGGCACTAAAAATGACTACCCGCTAAGTCGGGTACTCGAAAGTGCGGGTACCCGCTAATGCACACCCCTACATCTAAGTATTATATATTGATCTTAGAACATGACTATAATGTTTTATGATCAAAATATGATATTTAGAAAGGTTTTCGAGTGATTTTAAGAAGGTTTACAAAGCTCCCATCGTTGGAAAATTACAGAAAATCAAGTGTTTTTCAATAGAAAAATTAAAGTATGGAATTGAATAGAGACCATATAGGGAATGTTTTTGACAAGTTTCCAATGTAGAAAGTTAGTTTAGAGTTGTTGTAGAACTTAGTCAACAAGGTTTTGATTTAGTTTCGGTTTTCTCTATGTAGGACACTTCGAAATAGTCGACTTTTAGGAGTTGTGGCGGATCACCACTACTTTACAAGGTATGTAAGTACTAAAGACAAACCTAGAAACTAGAATCCATGCTTAGTTGATCTTATATATCATGTTGTTGTGCTTGATTGGATTGTGAATTGACATGCATGAAAAGGTTTTATTAGAAGTATGATTTTATATTATTTTGACATTCCATGTTTTTAGCAATATAAATTCTTTAAGATTTAATTGGAATGTTATGATCAGTTCAAATTGGCCAATGGCTTATTGAAGAAGAAAGGAAATTATTTAAGTTGTTTAGTTACTTAATCAACAAGAAAAGTAATCCGTGAATTTTTATTCACACAGTTGATAGAAGTTAATGAGAAATTATTTTATACATGTTGCCACTCACAGTTTAATGTCTGGTCAAGGAAAAAAAATAGTAGCCACTCACAGTTAATGTGTTGTAAAGAAAGCTTAGTTTAATTAAAGGACACAGCTAAGATAATATTTAGAATCATTTCAATTCAAAGATAATTAATATGGCTTGATTAATTGTATGCATGTTATTTTGTGATATTATATGTGAGTCATAACATTGTTAAACCAGTTAATCACGTAAAGTGTAAGAGGATTCGCACCAAAACTCTTGGAACGTATATACCTTAAGTATGAACACTGTGGGGAGTCGTATGGAATAGTGATCTATGACTTCTAATTGGAGTACAAGACGTTGTACTCTTTTATATTTTTAATACGCTGGAATTCATTGACTTTAGGTGACATAGGTAATACCCTCTTGGAGTTGCTCCCAAGTTGGTGCCCAAATGGGGCGATTTAAAAGGAAAGGAAACCCGTTCGATGCGAAATCCAAAGTTTAAACATAATAACTAATTTGTTTATGCTGAGTCTATGCATAAATGAAGAATTGTCAACGGTAAGGTGTATGTGTGCATTATTTTAATTCATGTTGTTTTTGTTGCAGAGTATTTAGTAGCTATGTACTCAGCTTTTCTGACTGTTTGTTTATTGTGCATGGCTTTTTCTTGGACTTGGCCCTACGATAACCCACTTGTTGGCGAGTAGTTATCTAGAATAAGAAAAGCTACAGGTAGAAGTGGGCATAAGTCATTCATGCTGGGATGGACTGAGAGGGCTTGTTGTGCAGTCTTTGTAGTTTTTATTTTTATTGCTTATGGAGTGATATAATTACAATTATTGAAGCTGTTTAATTTATAAATTTAAATTTTGGTTTTTTAAGGGCCATTAAGATGGTTTCGAAGTGTAATAAAGTTTAAGTGGGTTTGTATTTTGGATGTTGGTTTGGTTTTAGTTTTGAGATTATTTTTGAAGTATAAGTTTTAAATTGGTTTTGGTTTTAAGACTTCCGTTGTATTACTTTGGTAAATGCCTTAGCCGTTATCACGGTGGTGGTAATACTTTGGTTTTTCCTAGTTATCCAAGAGTTCTAATAATTATATTTCATAAGTATTTATAATATGTTTTCTTGAAAAATCTAGAGTAGAAAGTTAGGAAATTCCAGGGTGTTGCAAAGATGGGAGGAAAAACGACGCAACAAGCTGAGAATAGGAATGGAAGTGGCAATGAAAGAGGCAAGGCTAGGACCTTGAATGCCGGAAAGATGAAAGTGATGACACGAAGGGAAGAGGATGCTAGTAAGGATGTGATTAATGGTACTTTCGTGTATTCACTCTCTTCCTGTTAAAGTTTTTTTCGATTCTGGTGCAATGTATTCTTTTGTGTCTGCTAAAGTTTGCAAAAGTTAATACCCCTTTTGGGAAAAGTAGATACAATAG
Organism: Suaeda aralocaspica; assembly: GCA_016808085.1. Lineage (NCBI taxonomy): Eukaryota > Viridiplantae > Streptophyta > Magnoliopsida > Caryophyllales > Amaranthaceae > Suaeda > Suaeda aralocaspica. The sequence continues at coordinate 441,413 of PYUH01000877.1, read as the reverse complement.
ATATGTTGATAGTGATACCGTCTAGACAAGAAGTGCAGTGTTCAAAAAGGTATTTGGATTTCCCAATTGAGATAGAAGGAGTGGAGTTTAAGGCTTAATTGATAGAGTTTGAGTTAGGGGATTTGTAGGTAATATTAGGAATGGATTGGCTGAGTGAACATAAGGCTGAGATTTTGTATGAGCCGCAAAAAATCTTATTAGTTAACAAGGGTAAGAAGGTAAGCTATTGGAGGGTAGGAAGGTCGAAGCACAACAAAATAGTGTCAATGATAAGGTTTGCTAGGTACGTAAATAGAGCTTTCCCAAATTACTTTTTTAGTGTAAGGGATGTAGATCATATCGAGTGTTCTAAGCCAGGGGACATTGAGGTGGTGATGGATTTCCTGGATGTGTTTCTAGAGGAGATTTCAGGAATGTCGCTGAAGCACTTCGACTTCACTATAGACTTAATGCTAGGAACGACGCCCATTTTTAAAGCATCATATAGGATAGCACATGCGGAAATGAGCAAGCTGAAGGAGCAGTTATAGGATTTGTTGGAGAAGGGTTACATTAGGCCTAGTGCTTCATGTTGGAGAGCGCTAGTGTTGTTTGTGAAGAAGAAAGACGGGAGCATGACATTATGTGTTGACTATAGGGAGTTGAATAAGGTGACAATGAAGAAGAAGTATCCCTTGCCAAGAACAGATGGCTTGTTTGATCAGCTGAAAGGAGCTACTGTGCTGTCAAAGATCGATTAGAAGTTTGGATACCATCAATTGAGGAGTGCTGACTAGGACATACGAAGGCAACTTTTCGTACGAGGTATAGGCACTACACGTTCACCGTTATGCCTTTTGGATTGACGAATGCGCCACAAATTTTCATAGATTTGATGTAGTTGATTTTCCAATGGCTTTTGGAGAAGTTCGTGGTGGTGTTCATTGATAACATTTTGGTGTACTCTAAGAGCAATGAGGAGCATGTAGAACATTTAAGGACGATTTTGACCACCCTGAGGGAGAATAAGTTGTATGCCAAGTTTTGGACGTGCAAATTTTGGTTAGAGAAGGTCGCGTTTTTGGGACATTTTATGTCAAATGGAGTTGTAGTGGATCCAGCGAAGGTGGAGGCAGTGAAAGAGTGGCCTACACCTAAAAATGTGTCGGATGTACAAAGTTTCATGGGTTTAGTAGGGTACTACACGATGTTCGTGAAGGACTTTTCGAGGATTTCTAAGTCGATTATGTCCTTAACGAAGAAGGACTGTAAGTTTGTTTGGACTGATAAGTGTAAGGAAGCATTTCAGACTCTGAAGGAGCGGTTGACTACGGCTCCAGTGTTGACTCTACCAGATGGGAGTGATTCCTATGACGTGTATAGTGATGCTTCCAAGAATGGTTTTGGATGTGTGTTAATGCAAAATAGAAAGGTGATTGCGTACACTTTAAGACAGTTGAAGCCATACGAAGCAAACTATCACACCCACGATCTTAAGCTAGCAGTGATTGTGTTTGCTTAGCCGATATGAAGGCACTACTTGTATGGGTTTAAGTGTAGAATCTACACGGATAATAAGTGCTTGAAGTACTTTTTCACAAAAAAGGATTTGAGCATGCGACAAAGGAGATGGCTTCGATTGATCAAGGACTGTGATTTAGATATCTATTACCATGAATGGTGGCTAATGTGGTAGATGATGCTCTATGTCGTAAAATGAAGTATGGAGTGAATTCTCTTGTGGTCGCTGACGAACTATGTAGGGACATGAAGAAGCTAAAATTGGAAATCCCGACCAACAGTGTTTGAGGAGATAAAGAAGAATCAGGATGGAGATGTGAAGTTAGATAAAATAAAGGAGAAATTGAAGGCAGGAAATGCTATGGACTTCAAAATCCACTAAGATGGAAGTTTCAGTTTTAAAGGAAGGTAGTGCGTACTGCAGAAATGCGAGGAATTAAAAACGAAGATTATGGAGGAAGGTCATAATACACCATACTCAGTTCACCCTGGAGGTGATAAATTGTTTAATGATTTAAAAAAGGTGTATTGGTGGCCTAGAACAAAGAGGGAAATAGCCGAATTCGTGAGTAGGTGGTTTACGTGTAACCTAGAATAAAAGGCTGCAAGGCGAAATTCAGCCTAGAATAAAAGGCCGCAAGGCGAAATAAAGCCACTCAAAATTCTAGGATAGAAGTGGGATTTCATATTAAAAGATTTTTTAACCTGCTTGGCAAAGTCAAAGAATCAGAATGATACTATATGGGTGTTGGTGGATAGCCTTACTAAGTCGGCAGTGTTTATACGAGACTTGGATAATGGAAAAACTTGCAAAGCCTTACATAAAGCATTTTGTCAGGCTATATGGAGTTACAAAAGATATCGTATCGAATTGGATTCAAGGTTTCCTTAGGGATGCTGGAGAAGTGTCCAGGAAAAATTCGATACTACACTGATGATGAGTACGGCTTTTCATCGAGCAACCGATGGACAGAAGAAAGGACAATACAGACGTTCGAGGACATGCTGAGAGCTTGTGTGATGGATATCCTAGGGAATTGGGAGGAATCCTTGTATTTAATCGAATTCTCGTACAATAACAGTTACCATGCCAGCATTGGCATAGCACCATTCGAAGCGTTGTATGGAAGGAAGTACCGAAGTGCCTTATATTGGAGCAACATAAGTGAGACAAGATAGACAACAATCCTATGCAGATCAAAACCGTTGGGAGGTTGAGTTTGAGGTTAGCGACAAGGTGTTACTGAAATTATAACCACTGAAAGGTGTTATGAGGTTTGGGAAAAAGGGAAAACTAAGCCTAAAGCATATTGGACCTATGAGATTTTGCAAAGAGTTGGAAATATTGCTTATAAACTAGCCTTACCGATGGAATTGAGCAAAGTACACAATGTTTTTCATGGGTCTCTATTGAGGAGGTATGTTCCGGATAAGTAACATGTGTTGCAATCTAAGACAATTGAGCTAGACTAAAGCCTTGTTTCCGAAGAGAAACCGATTAAATACTTGATAGTAAAGTTCGTGGTACTCGTAGAAAAGGTGTCAAAATAGTAAAAGTCTTGTGGTCTAACAAAGAAACCTAGGAAACAACGTGGGAAGATGAGGAATATGTGATGAGGAAAACGTATCCAGAGTTGTTTCAGGTTAGTAGAGTTACGGGGATGTAACTCGGTTCTTAAGGGGGGTAGAGCGCGATAGAATTTCGTGTGTTTTTCCATTAAAATTTATGAGTTTTTGCATCTTTTAGCAAAGTTTTACGTATTATTCTGTAAAGTTTGTTAGGAAAAAGTCTAAATAAGTGTCTAAAGGCTATAAAAACTAAGGTTAAAACCGAAAAGTTTTGGGAAGATGCAGTCTCTATTCAAGTTCCATACTATAGTTTACACAGAGTTTCAGGACAAAACTTCTTTTAAGGGGGGTAGACTATAATACCCTTTATTTTCACGTATTTTATTTATTTAATTTCATAATTATGTAGTTTATTTTTGGTATTTTTGGTAAAAAATAAGCTAAATAAATTAATTAAAGAGAGAAATTTAACGACCTATGAGTTAAAATTATTATTTTCATGTTTTATAATGTTTATAAGTTATTTTATGTCACTTTAATATTTATAAAAATATTTTAAGAAGTTTCTAAGTTTAGTTTTTAAACAGTATTTTTGTAAATTCACCTACACCTAAAGCGGGCCTATAACTACCCTATTAAATAAGATTTTTTTGAGTTATTTAATGATTTGGTGATTTAGGATTTCAAAGAAAACGAGGAAAAAAAAGGGGTGTTCGAAAAAAAAAAGGGGAGAACGAAGCAAAGCCAAACCCCTTGCCGCCAGTCATTGCAGCTCCCCGGGATCACCTGCCGCCGGCAGCCTGTCCGGCCTGCCGCCGGTCCCCACTGCCGGCCACCGGTCCTCCGCCTTCTTCTTCTTTTTTCAGGTATTTCAAACAAAAAGAAACTTTTTCTTCCTCTATTGTCTTTAATTAAATCTTGTTTCAATTCATGATTTATGATTATCTTAACCAGGTTTTAGAATTATAATTATGTTTTATAATTTTTAGTCATGATTTTAAGTTGCTCATGAAATTATAAAATTTAGGGTTGGAAAAATTCACAAAAATAATCCCAACTTTGGACGGTGACCTAATAAAAAACCCAACTTCTTATTATCCATTTTTAAACCAAACTTTGCACATGATTTTCCACAACTGGATTTTTTTATCGGTTACCTGTTAAACAGGTGCCCTCTACCCCCTATACTCCTCTCCTACCTCCTTATTCAACTTTTTAATTCAAAGCATCCTCATGTTTATTCACCATCTTCAAAACCACCTCTTCACCACCTCTCCTTTATCCACCATCAGCACTCAACTTATCATTCTTTTCCCCATCCGCCACCACTTCTTCTCGTTGATACACAACCACCACCACTAGTTTCTTCTTCTCTGTCACTCACGAACCACCCACAAACAAACCCAACTTCTTCAACCCATAAACTGCCCACAACACCACAATACAGCCACAAACCAACAACGATCTACAATCTTTTATCACCCATAAACAACCCCTTAAGTAGTCAAAACAACAACCTAAGATAGACCCTAAAACATGTCCATCAATACCATCCAATAACACTTGAAAACTCCTAACATTATCTCAGTTAAATAAACTAATATAAATTACATTAATCTATACCCAAATACCATCAAGCCAAAACCGAACGCAAAAATCGATTCAACTTGCCACTATTCACCTGTATTATTCATTTGTACTTTACAACCTTTGTATTATTATATAAAGTAATTGTAATAGGTTATTGATTTTTGAGTACAACCGTGTAGTATTTATTTTTGGCGTGCATAAGGTGATTGGGGTTGGGCTATTTTATAGCATGTACTATATAATTTCATAAAGTTGAAGCATTGAAGACAAATGAATCACTTACCTTTGTAGATCTAGTTTATAGGTTTTGTGCCTCAATTTTGAACGACCCCCTTAACTGAAATATGAACGATTTGTATGCATTAGTATATTAAAAGAGAGATATGAAATAGCCACTATGACACACATATATTGAAATCAGAGTTTTTTTTGTTACTCTGTATTTTTCTGGGTTGGTTGGGTTATCGTGGGGTTTTCAGTGGTGGTGATGGTAGCTCTTGCACAATTGTTTGGATCTTTGATCTTTGTTGTTAAATTGATTTAATGGATCAATGTTTGTTTGACTGTGTTATGAGTTGATAAATTTATGGATCAAGATAGTGGTAAAAAATGAGAGTGTGAATTATTGATGAAAAGAACTATGAAAATTTTTACAAAATGTTGCATTCATGATGATGGAAGAAATTAGGAATAATTGACCCCAATATAGTGGAAGAAAAGTTCAATTAATTAATTACTACTTGGTGGTGATGAATTAATGATAATGGAAGGAAAAGAGAGATGAGAAAGGGAGATCAGTGAAGAAGAAGAGGAGGAAGAAAAAGATGTTAATAAGTGAAATGTCAATGCAAATTCAAGCAAAGAAGTCAAGTTCCACATCCTAATAATGGCTTTAACCTAATTTTGCAGGTTAAAATTTATTAGGGTCCAAAAGCGGAAAATCATGTGCAAAGTTAGGTCTAAAAATGGATAATCAAAAATTGGGTCTTTTATTAGGTGAACGCCCAAAATTGGGATTATTTTCATAATTTTTCCATTAGGGTTTTATATGTTTATGAAAATTACTATGTTCAGTGGTTTTAATGCTCTAAACTTTTATATTATGATCATAGTTTGTTATAGTATTAATTTATAATGATTTTATGAAGTTTAGATTTTTTTTAGAGATTTTAAAGTAAATTAATATTGCTGTCAAATTTCTAAAGCATGAATAAATAGAAGTAAAAATATTATGAGCATTTTTTTAAGTATGGAAAATAAGTTTTAATGCATGAAATAAAAGTATATTTATATTATGATGTTATTAAAGCGTTTTATGCATAAATTATAAAGTTTAAAAGGGTTTCAATGAGGTTATAAATAAATTAATTATGCTGTAAATTTTTATTATTACCCCATGTTCATGCATAGTAAAAATAGTGATGCATAAAATAATGACTTATAATTGTTTTCAAGGCACGAAATCATCATATGATGATCTTATAACATAGGTAGTTTATTTTAGGGTCAAATTATAAGGTTTAAGAAAATTTAAAGGAATTTTTAAGTGATTTTTCAAAGCTGCCATTTTTGAAAAATTATCAAAAATCAAGTGTTTTGAAAAGAAAACTATAAAATAAAGTATGGGATTGAATAAATAACATATAGGGAAAGTTTTGGATGAGTTTCCATGATGAAAAGTCAGTTTAATTTAGACTTGTTGTAGTATTTAGTCACTGAGGTTTTTAATTAGTTTCGATTTTTCCTTTGTAGGAAGTTTCGAACTAAGCGATTTCTAGGAGTAATGGCGGAGCTTCGTTATAACACAAGGTACGTATGTACCAAAGGCATAGATGTAACTAGTATTCATGGTAGAGTAGTTTAAGCTTCATGATAATGATGTGTTGACTTGCATGAAACGTTATGTTGGCATGATACATGAAAAGTATGTATTGAGTACCATGTTTACATTCCGTTTTTATAGCATTGTTACTACATCATTGATGTAGGAATGTTTTGAAAGGATTTCACTAGTAGTCAATGAGTAAAGAAAGTTGATTAATAACTTGAGCAACAAGAAAGGTAGTTAGTGAATATTTATTCACATGTTTAGTAGCAAGTTCGATGACATGAGCATATAGTTAGTCACTCACATTTTATGTGTGGTAAAGGAAGGTTTAAATAAATAAAAAACCGAGAAATTAATATTAGAAGCACGTGATAATCAAGGTAATTAATATGGTGTATGATGCTTTGTTTGACTTGAATGTTCATGTGTGATTTCATGTGAGTCATAACAATTATTAAAACTGATAACCAGGTAAAGTGAAAGAGGATTCGCACCGAAAAGTTGGAACATATATACCTTGAGTATGAACAATGGAGGGAGTTATGGGAATAGTAAGTTGTAACTTCTAATCGGAGTACAAGACGTTGTATTCTTTAATATTGATAATGCACTGCAATTCCGTCACTTCAAGTGACATAGATAATACCTTCTTGGAGTTGCTCCCAAGTTGGTGCCCAGTAGATCGATTGTTTGAGAAGGAAACTTGTTCAATGCGAAATCCACACTTAAATATCATAAATAATTTATAATGTTGATGATTCTATGTACAAGTACATGGTTGTGGTAAAGGTAAGATAATGTGTGTTGTTTATGCTTTTGATAAGGTTGTTCATGTTAGCTGTGCATAGTCTTTAGTGTTTATGTACTCAGCTTTGCTTATTGTGTGTGTTTTGTGTTCATGGCTTTGTCTTTAACTTGGCCTACGACGACCCATTTCAATGGCAAGTAGTAGTCCTGAATAAAGAGAAAGCAACAGGTACAAGTGAGAATTGTCAATCATGCTGAAATTGAGTGTTGAGTGTTTGCAGCCGTTGTTTCTGTTTATATTACTTGTGTTGGACATGTTGTTTACTTTTGATGTTAACTTTTGTTTCGGTATTTTTAAATTTTTAAAAGCTTAGTTGGTTTTGAAGGGCATTTATTCACGGTTCCAAGTTGTAAAAAGTTTTATTTGGATTTATTTTGAAAGTTCTTTTAGGTTTTTACATTGTTTTAAAAGTAAGAAGACTTCCCCTGTAGTACTTTGATAACAACCTTAGCCATTATCACGGTGGCGGTAATACTTTGGTTTTTCCTAGCTAAGTAGAAAGTAATTTTCTTGTTTAATCTATTATATTTATATTATGTTTTTCGGAAATAGCTAGGAGATAATTAGGAAATTTCATGGTGTTACACTAAATGCTTGCTAAGGGCTTGATCACGTGCCGAGGCATGACTATCGATATCGCCAGACGAGAAGCATCATGTCAAATCGACTAGGCCAAGGCTTGAATACTAGCACCAAATAACATGTTCCATCGCTTCATACTCCGTAAGACTTGTACAAAAGTTGCTTTTGTTTCTGAATTTCATCGAAAATTTCTACAAAATGAAACAACACGCAAAACAAGACAAAATATAAGTATAATATGACCAAATTGCAAGGGAATAAGATTTACTAAAAACTAAGAGACATAAAGGAAAAATCCCAAAAAGGGAGAATAACTTGCTAAACTAACTAAAGAAAACTACGTATAATATAAAAAAATAAATACTACATCAAATTCCACCAAGCTAGACCATTGCTTGTCCACAAGAATTTTTTTTTTAACTTTTGAAGGACGAGAGGATAAAGAAGAATCCCTCAGGGAAATGAATAGCATAGACCTATTTTAATTTCTTAAATGAACTAAATTTGATCAAACAGTAAAGAAAGGTGGGGAAAGCGTAATTCATAAGAAAGATTTCAATAGCAACCTAAGTAGATTAGAGTGAACTTGTAAGTTTCAACCAATGATAAATCATACACTCCTTTATAAGTAATGATCGTGCGGAATACTCCTTGAGGAATTTCACCAAAAACAAGAGCATAGATGAGATAAGAAATGATTAATCGCTCACATCTTGCGTAAAGTACCCGCTCAATATGCTTGCCAAGTGACTTTATCGACCAAGCAAGCTTTGAACTTTGCATCTCAATCACATATGGACTTTGAGGGTTGTAATGGGGTTTGAGGCAAAGGTTTAAAGTTGGAAAGTTTCGATATTTTTGAGGAGATAAACCTAAGTGAAGCATTTACGACTTAGAAAACGAACTTTACAACTTTTGATGATAATTAAGGACCTCAAACATCACAAACTCAAGATTTCGACTTTAATTGAATGACTTTGACTACGAAGGAGGAAGTGGAAAGACTTGACTCAATGACTCGATTTTGTAACTCAAATGTCCCAAAAGGAATAGGATAACATAGGCTTATGACTTTTTCATCATTTATAAGATAATCTTTGATGAAATGATGATAAAAGAGCCAATTACTCACTTCAAATGATTTGAACAAGAACCAACTTTTTCTTCTAATTAACTAAGCTTATTTACAAAAGCTTTTGAAGACTAATGGAATTTCTTTTTATTCCATTCTACTACATTTTTTTTTTTTTTGCAATTTTCTTCTTTACTTTTCTTCTTTTTTTTTTCCTTACAGAAGGACAAGGATAACGACAAGCTTCAGGTACTACATAGGGTGACAACGGTTTTCAGGCTGAGGTTTGAATGTGGGTTAGCGAACAAGGGACAAGCACAAAGGGGGACAAAGGAAATATACACTTGTGGAAAGAAATGGAGCAATAAACCTAAGAGGAGTTGGGTTCTAAAACAAAACACACGAAATGAGGGCCATGATTATATAACCGAGAGTAAAGTAGGCACGATTCTAAAAGTCACAAGGAAAATTCCCGATCTAGGTACCCACAACAAGGAAAATATCAACGCTCAAGATAGAAAAATGACACCAAGGTGGTGTTCTATATATGCATGAAAGCTCAAAAACTCATCGTGGTTTAAAAACGATCATTTTATGCGGCGTTTGTTAAAGCCAAGGAGATAAGAAACCGATATCCACTACACAAGTTCATCAAGTATCATGAATTACCTGTCTAGAATATGTGAAGACTTGAAGTTAATGAGAAAGGGGAAGTCTAAGCTAATAATCTCTATTAATATAATGGGGATCTAATCGTAAACCTAACTAAAAAGACCTAAAATGAAAAATATTTTTGGATCTTTTGGAATGCATGCAAAAAAAAAAAAATTAAATGCTCTAAAAATAAACTATGGGAAAATAATTAAAATGAAAATAAACTATGAAAATAAATTACATGGCTTTTCAAAAATAGGAGCGAAAAGGGTCCATTAATCAATCATCATCATGAAAACATCACAAATGCTCAAGACGATTACTCATAACTCCACCATAGATATACAAACAAAGCTGCATCAAGGTGAAGAGATTAACAACCGAACAAAGCACCACATTAACTCACTCAAGGATTCCACAAGAAATCTCCCTCAAATTAAAATCAAATCCTAAGGATTCACGACTATCTAATGCACCATACTCTATTAAATTTTTCAAAGTTTTAAAGTTGCACAACGACAAAACAAGAAAAGGCCACCACTAACTACCTACCTATGTACTCCAATGTTAGAGGGCAAACATCCCCCACCCCTTAGATGGGAAGAAGCATCATCCCGATGCTCAAGGAGATGGATGGTCCCGCCTATAGTTATAGGTGGGATCCACATCGGGGCCACTAGCATCGGTTTATGGAGGCCAATCAAAAACTCTAAAGGACATGAATCATAAGGGTCCCAACCATCCGTATGCCCTTGTAGCCAACCGTCACCGGGCTCACTAGGGTCTGCACGAGGGTACAACCTCCGGAGACTTGGAAGTTATACCCTGGCATGGAACGGGTAGTGTAGGCACCTATATTTGTTCCCACCCAACGGCTAATGATTATCATGTACCACATCGCAAAGATGTCCGATTTCTGAAAGTCGATTGCATGAAAATAAATAAATAAAACCGTTGTCGGAAAGCGGTTAACCGATGATGAGTTACGATGGTCGATATACGCTTAAAATGATTTCCTAATTTTCATTTTATTTTCTTATTTTCATATTTCATTTTATTATTTTATTTTCATTTTCATTTCATTTTCATTATATTTCTTATTTCATATTTTTAATTTCATTTTCGAAAATAAAAGAAATTAATTTAAGCGTATGAATGTAACCGGATTTGATGAACCTTCAAGAAAGATTTGTTCGATTTATGGAAATTATAGGTTATGGAAGTGAATAAAATGTTTTGTGGAAGTGAATTTTGTATAATTTCATGATATATCGAAATATTTTGGCTTATGGAAATAAATATACGAATTAAGGAAGCTTTGGAGATTCACCGCATGAACATCAAAACTTAGGAGCTCAAACGCCACAACGGAGGGGTAGCACCCGGACGCCTAGACAACGCCCAGACGCCTAAGGGGGTTGCGTCCTAGCGCTCACAGAGCATCTTGGCCCCCACCTTGAGCGCCCAGACGCAGGTGGGACACCCTGGCGCTCGCTTCTATGCATTATGACGCTCCTCCAGCGCCTTGGTGCTCGCTTATGTCACTTCCAACCCTATAAATACCCTCCTCCTCCGACCTTCATTCATCACTTCTTCATTCTAACAACTTCACACTCACACACACTCTCTCTACTTCATCACTTTCTCTTCCTAAAACTTCTCTTTGGGTTTCGTGCCCTACTTTGGAAACCGTGCACTCCACAAAACACATAGCTTATAATTAATATTACTGTTGTTATTGTTGTTAATAATAATAATAATAATAATAATAATAATAATAATAATAATAATATTATTATTATTATTATTATTATTATTATTATTATTATTATTATTATTATTATTATTATTATTATTATTACTATTATTATTATTATTATTATTAAGGTTCTTCAAGCTCTCGGTCCTAAGGGATCGTCGACGAATTGCACGAAAGGTACTTCGAATGAGGCCAACAATATCAAAATCACCATATTGAGTTCTTCAAATGAGTTAGTTTGCTTGAATATATTGGATAATTCTTTATTAGATAATTGGCATATTTATAATCAAATTCATGCAATCTTGACTAATTGATGATTCGACCATAAATTAAAATCAATCTTAAGTAGAAACGTTTCTTTAGGTTTTATGAATCCATGCTAAGTGTTTAATGCTTTCAAATCACATAGAATCCATGTTTAGCACAAAAGACATTAAAGCATGTTTCAACTAAATAAAATATTAAAATTAACTTAATCCTAAAGTGATCACCCATGCAAGATAAATTGGAAATTATGTGTGCATTAGCTATAAACCTGCCTAGCCTTATTTCTATGTGTTTGTAGGTCTAAATCGGAAATATGTATGCTACACTTCGATATTATGATTATGGTATTACACATGAGAACAAGTAGAGGCTGCTATACACGGGGGACATTGTGACCTACTGTTATGTTTACCCTCGTCCCCGCAATCCATAGATATTTGACCTTCTTATCCTTGGGTATCATATTCGCCCTTGGGCTATGAGCTAAAGGGGTTCCATTAGCTCCTGAAAGGAGGACGGTGGCGACTTCAGTACTTGGGTTTTGAGCTTCTAGACTTACTCCCTAAGCCAAGCATACTCACACTATGTAATCAAACTAAACGGCATTCGATGTCCGTAAAAAGGGCAAGTGAGCCCCCAATGTCCTGGGACCACATTTTGGTGACTTCACTGGGGATATTCCTTTATTTTTAAAGGAGAGTGGACGAAACTCGAAAAGTCTTGTAATCTCATAGCTCTAATATCGAATTTTACTTGTTAGGCTTAAATGTATGCAATTCCCACGTGAGGGTCTTCTTTAGGATACACGTCTCTTAAAGTATGTTCTATACTTGAGACACACCCGGGGGACCGATGTTAAGGATGGTTAGGTGACCTACCTAAGGCCATTCCTTAATTAAAGTCCATCACAACCATGATGCGTGAATCATATGACTTATGTGATTCATAATAGATGTCCTACTTGGATAACCACTAAGTTGTAATGTGGATAGTTGGACACACCCTAGTCATGGTACCCTCTTGGACACCTTAAAGCCTTAGTTTTAGTTGCCTCTTAGAACCTTGGCTAGGGTTATGGGACTTGATCTCATACATAGTGATGTGAATTTTCGTATGAACAAAAACTCACAAGGGATAATACTAAATTTTCGAACCTATAAAGACCAAGTCACCAAGATTCTTAAATTTAGGTTGATTAATTAGTCCTTTGATTAAAGCCTAAGCACCCTCAAAGCTACTAAATAATCTGCACAAGAGTATAAAGAATTTAATCACCAACTCTTAAATTTCGGAATTTTGTTTTCAAGTAAACAAACAACTTTTTTCTATTCAACTCCAACTTAATTAATTACATCCCAATGTTGAGATTATTTATAGGTATAATCAACAACAAAATCCTAATAAAAATAGACTAAAAAATCAGCCTAAGACTAGGAAATTCGGCCCACTACACATACACACAACAAGATAAGTATGCCACCTCATCATGCAACTTGCACTTGATCTTATCTTGTCTAACAAACTCTAACTAACTAACAAACCAAGAAAATATCCTAGCAACTTATCTAAATAACTAACTAACAAGATAATAATCAGATTTTAAGCTAAAAATTACAAGAATACTTGCTGCCCAAGAACCAAGAAAATTTGCTAAAAACACGTCTCAAGAAATGTTTCGTTATTTATGCAATTTTCAAGATTTCTTCAAGAACTTCAAGAAATGCTTCAAGATCCAATCTTTTAATCAAGAAACCTTCAAGAATCTGTCTTCCATGCATTTTAGCATAATTATGATGATCAAGACTACCAAGAATTAAAAGACTCAAAGCCTAAAATGAGAAAAACCCTGTGGGAAAAAACTCATAGGCAAAAACCATCTTGTTCCCCAAATCCACCATTCTTGCCTTGATTTGCGTGCTATATTATTGACATGTGACCATGCACACGCAAATCCCTACCCTTGATGCACCCATATAGGTTATATCACTGTATGCAATTATTTCACCTATGGTTGCACCCTTGCCCTTGTCATCACCACCTTCGAAGTTGGTTGCATTGATATCATTAATATCATTTCTTGCACTAATATCATTAATATTATCAATGTCACTGGTGCTTGCATCATCCTCCCCTTCTTCAAAAGAGTTTGACCTCAAACTTCGAAGTTTTTAATCATGTATATATGGAGATAAATCACCAATGTTAAAAGTAGCATGAACCCCTTACTCATCTGGTAGTTTAAGTTGATAAGCATTATCACTAACTTTCTTTAAAATTTTAAATGGCCCATCACATTTAGGTATCAATTTATTTTTCCTCTGATTAGGAAACCTTTCCTTCCTGAGATGTAGCCAAACCAAATCTCCTTTTTGAAATTTGCGTGGGTTCCTGTGCTTATTGCGTTGCAATTTATATTGATCATTCACCTTTTCAATCCTTGCTCTGATCTGTGCATGTAATTTCTGCATATATACTGATACTCCATCCTTTGAAACTACATAACCTAGGAATGTAACACTACTTACCATGAATAACACTTCTCCAATTTCCCATACAATTTTTGCTGCCTCAGAATTTCAAAAACCTGTCTTTGATGCTGCAGATGATCTCCATTGTTTCTACACTCATAGAGACCCAATTTGGTTTTGAAAGTTGTTTTCCATCCATCCCCTTCTCTCATTAATTCCTCAATCTGTCTTTGTATTTCCTTAGTCTCCTCACGATTGCATCTATATGCTGGCTTATTAGGAATCTGAGCACCTGGGATTAAGTCAATCTGGTGTTCAATGCCCCTATTGGGTGGTAAACCCGGTGGTAAGTCATCTGGAAATACATCTTCAAATTCCTTCAATAGTGGTTGAAGAATTTTAGGGATTGCAGATGTTTCAACTCTCACATCTTTGGCCATCAATAGAAATACTTGATGGCAATCAGTTAATTCTTTCTCCAATTCCTTACGATTAGTCAAAAACGCTCCATTTTTATTCTCCGCATTCAATTGCTTCTTGTTTTGCACCACTTTTAGAGGTTTCAAAGCAATTGGCTTGTCTGTTTCCTGTTTTCTAGATAATGTAGACATTGGTTCTTCCATCATACTTCACAAATCGATCATATTGCCACGGTCTACCAAGCAATATATGACAAGCATCCATTGGATAGACATCACATATCACAGAATCCTCAAATTTACCAATCTTGAAATTTATTAGGGCCTGCTTAGTCACCTTGACATCACTGGTGTTGCTTAGCCAATATAACTTGTATGGTTGAGGATGATTGTATGTGGGGTGATTCAATTTCTGAATCAATAGGGTAGAGACCACATTAGTACAACTGCCACTGTCAATTATCACATCACACAGCCTGCCCTGTACATTGCACCTGGTCACGAAAATTTTGTCCCTCTGGTTCTCTTCAATTGGCGCAGGGTTAGACTGAAGAACCCTCCTGAGGACCAATGCTTGACCCTGTGTTTCTGCCTCCACTTCTCCCATATCATTTCTAGTTTGTTCTTCTTGGGAATCAATATCTTTGTTCTCCCCTTCTTCAAGAAGAACATCTAAGTAGGCATCTTCGATTTCCTTTGCTTCCCTAGCAGTGATTACCCTAGAGTTTGGGCAATTTCTTTGTATGTGTCCTACTCCTTGACACTTGAAACACTTCCTGTTGTCTTCAAGAATTGTCAGTGGTTTGATTGGAGTGGCTGCCCTTTTATCATTGTCGAACTTAGGTTTAGCACTAGCTTATTGAGAATACACCACTTCCTTCTTGGACTCATAGGATTTAAAGAATGCTTTTGGCTTCTTTGAATTCCCATGTTTTTCTACCCTGAGTGCCACTTTACAAATCTCATCATAGGTCCAGTAGGGTTGTAATTCTACTTTTTCCCTAATGGATCCATCCAGCCCTGCCACAAACCGTGCAACTTTGTGATCTTCCTTTTCTTCTAGATCACACAATATCTGCAATTTTTCGAAAGCATTGATGTACTCCTCCACACTTTTTTGTCCCTGTTTCAGGGTATGCATCTTTAGGAAATTGTTCTGTTCATATTCATGTGGTACAAATTTTTTTCTCAATTGCCTTTTCAATTTTCGCCAAGAGCAAATTTTCGCCCTTTGATAAGTGTATTTATTCTTATATTTTACCGCCTTTCTTAGTTTATTTTGACTCTAACCTATGCTCTTCGGAGCTATTTTGGCTAACATTTGGTTGTATGGAGTTGTTTATGCTTGTTAGTGACTTTTTGCAGGATTTCGGTGTTTTTGCATTGATTCCGAGGCAATCATATGAGTTACAACTAGATACTAGAAGCCATGGGTTAGAATTGAAGTAATCAGGAAGCTATGATGAAGCCTGGAGTAACACAAGACGAGCTGACTTGATTTAGGCGAGAAAGTCATTTCGCCCGGGCGGTCGGGTGGAATTTACTTAGCATTTTTCAAGAAGATAGGGGCGAAAACACTAATCGCGCCCGATCGGGCGGATTTCGCCCAGGCAGTCGGGCGGATTGCTTCCAAGGCCAAAAATCATTCGCTTCGTGAGCCCCCGCTCGGGCATGATTTTAGCCCGATTGGTTAAAAAATAAAGTTCAAGGGGTTGAAGATTGGAGGAGAGGAAGGGAGGAAAGGAATTGGGCAGGGGGGGATGGGGGAATTGAAGTGGGTGGGGGGGGGGAGGGTGAAGAAAAGGAAGTGTGAGGAGGCGTAGAAGGGGAGGTAAGAGAAAGGAAGAAAGGGGGGGCGAGGACTAGAGTGAGGGGGGGAAGGGGAGATAAAAAGTGGTGGAGAGTGAGGAGCGGGTGAGATGGTGGCGAGGAGAATTTGAGGGTAGGTCAAGGGAGTCTAGGCAGTGGGATGGAATGGAGAAAGTGATGAGTGGGGGGGGGGCGGGGGGGGGGGAAGAGTGAGGAGAGAAGGGGATAGGGGAGAGGGAGGAAGGTAACTCGAGGTCGGGCGGTTTGTCCGGAGCCCGTTTTTCACTCCTTTTGACTCGAGCATTGTACTTTTTATATAAATAGTGTTTGTGTTAGGCCTTTTTAACACAGGAGAGACTAGACTAGAGAGTATTTTTTCTCTCCTTAGGATTTTTCATTCAGTTTCTCTCTAGAACTTACTTTTGTTAAAACTCAACCATTCATTCAATACAATTGCAATTTCAGGTTCTTCTTTATTTTTTTCTCTTGTTTTTATTAGCTTAATTATTTTCTTTAGTTTTAATTGTTAGTAGTATTTTAATTTTGGATCTTGTTTTTGTCTTAGTTCTTGCTCTTGAGTTATTTTTGTTCTTGTTAATTAGTTTAATTGCTGTAGTCATGTTTTCAGTTCTAGTTCTTATGATTAAATTAGTTTCTTTAGTTTCTATTATGCGTGAGTAGTTCCCTTTCTAGGACTAGGGGATCCACGGATTGATTTTGATGCTCCTTCATAATTGTTAGTTTGGTTATTGATGTCCTTGAATTCCTGTTGTCAACTTTTATTGCTTTCAGTTAAATACTTGCCAGGTTTAATTGTTAGTTTGATATTGTTGAAATCGATGCCAAGAGGTAAGATTACCATAATTAGATCATAAGGACAGTAGGCAAAACGAGTCTAAGTGAGTGAGAGCCATTAGAGGAGTTTTGAAGGGGACTAGATTCGAGAGAATTAGTGGACCTTAATTCAAGGAAATTGATAATCTAATTAATTAATTGTTTGCAATTCATTTTTTGATCTATGGTGAACCGATGTCCTAGACATAGTCATAGATTTATTCCCTTATTTAACTTAGTTCTAGTTTTAGTTAACTTTTTAGTCTTAATTCAACATTCAAAGGCCCTTTACACAGTCTAAACTTTTTAGAACTAATAGGTTTAATTTGCTTCCCTATGGATTAGATCCCTACTTCCCTAGCTATATTAGTTAGAGTGGTTCGGTTTACTTTTGATAGGTGTGCGATAGCCTCATCAAATTTTGGCGCCGTTGCCGGGGAGGCAATCTTTAATTCTGTTAGTCGGGTTTATACTGTTTTCTTTTTATTTTCCTTAGTCTCAAAGAACTATTCAGTTTTTGAAGCGGTTGAGACGTAGTAGACGCCGAATTTTTCTTCCCCGATCTGTGGAGGAGACTGTTTCTGATCTGTCTCAGTTTTTCGAATTCACCTTCAATCCGTTGTTTGAAGGGTATTTAGAGGTTGAAATGGCTGCCGAAGGAGAAGGACAGGGTAGAGGACCACCACCTCCACCACCGCCACCTGCGGCCCGTTCATTAAGAGACTATTCCTTGCCTAGTACGGAGTCTATGGCTGGAGGTTATTCAGTATCCGATACCGATGCTGCTAACTTTGATCTGAAACCGGCTCTTGTGAATATGGTTGAACGAAATCAATTTTCTAGGACAATGAAGGAGGATCCGAGTTTACATTTACAGAATTCTCTTCAATATTGTGATACTATCAAGCAAATGAACGTTTCTAAGGATTACATTAGGAGGAGAATGTTCCCATTTTCGTTGAAGGACAAGGCTAGAACCTGGTTGAATGATCTTAATATGGCTACAATTACTTGTTGGGAGGACTTGGCTCTTGCTTTTCAGAGGAAGTACTATCCACCACAGAGAACTGCTTTATTGAGGAGTCAAATTACTAATTTTAATCAGGAGACACATGAGTCACTTTATGATGCTTGGGAACGGTTTAAAGAGTTATTGAGAATGTGTCCTCATCATGGGCTTGAGAAATGGTTCCTAGTTCAATCATTCTACAATGGGTTGGGTAATGAGAGTAGAGCTTTGTTAGATTCTGCTGCTAATGGTCGATTCATGAACCAGGAGGTCAATGCTGCATATGAACTGATTGATGAAATTGCCACTCATAATTCACAGTTTGGTAACCTTAGAGGGCATTCCAAGAAGGGTGGAAAACATGTAGTTGATGATAAGTATGAGAGTTTAGCTGCACAGATCAATGCCATAAGTCAGAAGCTTGATAAGATTGGTACTACAGCTNTGTGATTTAGGGGCTAGTGTTAGTGTCATGCCTTTGTCTATTTGCAAAAAGCTTGATATGGGTGCTTTAAAGGTCACTAACATTACTTTGCAGATGGCCGATAGGACAGTGAAATACCCAAAACGTATTTTGGAGAACGTCCCGGTAAGAGTTGGGAAGTTTTTTATTCCCGTTGATTTTGTAGTGTTGGATATGGAGGAGGATGCACACATCCCTATTATTTTAGGTAGACCATTTTTGAACACTGCAGGTGCTGTTATTGACGTAATAAATGGGAGTCTAACTCTTTCTGTAGGAGATGATAAGGTTACTTTCAACCTTAATATATGATGCTTTGAAACGTCCAATGATAGAACAATCATGTCATGCAATTTATATTCTTAATGAGATTGTTCTTAATGACCTGCCTCGATCTCCTAATAAGGATCTTCTGCAGGCTCCTTTGTGTTTGGATTCTTTTGCAGGTGACGGAGATAGTGATGATAACAAGATGTGTCTGGATCCAAAGAAAAAGAAAACACGTCGTAAGAAACGTTGAAAGCCTCAGAAGTCATCTCAGCATGTTTTTAAGGTGAATAAGATAAATGGCGAGACTCCATGTAAGGATCATGAGACAATTGAGCGACGGAGACCCCAAGTCTCTTTGAGTTTTTAACTACATGGGGTTCACGTTCCCTCTTTGACCCTCCTTAAAGTATTGGGTAACACGGTCAAGCTAATGACCTTGAAGGAGCGCTTTGCGGGAGGCAACCCGTAAGTAGTCTAGTTTTCTTTTCACTTTATTTTGTTTCCGTAGTAGTAGTTCATACCTCAACCAAGTTTTATCTATGTTGGTGAGTCAGAGTGAGAGTGAGAGTACTAATGATTTTGGTCAAGTTCGGTTTATGAGTACAGGTCTCTGAACGTTGCTAAGGTGAAAATTTGCAAGGAATTGAAGCGCCCGTGCTACCGCAGGCTTCGCCCGAGCACTCGGGCGAAATCCGCCCGGTCGGGCACACGAGACGAGTGAGGAAGGCATGAATTATAAAGGCAAAAATTTCGCCCGAGCAGTCGGGCGAAATCCGCCCGATCGGGCTACGACTGAATGATTTTGGCCTTGGAAGCAACCGCCCGACTGCCCGGGCGAAATCCGCCCGATCGGGCGCGATCAGTGTTTTCGCCCCTCTTCTTGAAAAATGCTAAGTAAATTCCGCCCACCGCCCGCTAAATGACTTTCTCGCCTAAATCAAGTCAGCTCGTCTTGTGTTACTCCAGGCTTCATCATAGCTTCCTGATTACTTCAATTCTAACCCATGGCTTCTAGTATCTAGTTGTAACTCATATGATTGCCTCGGAATCAATGCAAAAACACCGAAATCCTGCAAAAAGTCACTAACAAGCATAAACAACTCCATACAACCAAATGTTAGCCAAAATAGCTCCGAAGAGCGTAGGTTAGAGTCAAAATAAACTAAGAAAGGGGGTAAAATATAAGAATAAAATACACTTATCAAATTCCCCCAAGCCAAACCCTTGCTTGTCCTCAAGCAAACAACTAAACTGAACAATGACTTCACCCCAAAACTTTTGAAAATACAATCAATTCAAGCAATTCCGAGCATGTAAGTTCCTATACCAACATATCAAAATCCCTCGACCGCCATCCACTTAAATCAAAATCAATAAGCCAACCATGTAAGAAATAGGAGTCGATGACTAGAGTAGCTCACTCGGTGTCACTCCACACATAAAATTGAGCATAAACAGTGAAGCGCACCCTTAATCCCAAATAAANAAGCTCACCCTTAATCCCAAATAAGAATGCAAGTGCAATAAGTGTTTAAATGCAAATTTTGAGAACCCAAACCCACATCTCACACCTCATGCAAGTGTTTAAGGGTAGTCACTCAATCGTAATGTGAAAGTCGACTCGAAATGCAAGTAATACTCAATAGCTTTGGCAATTGATTCACTTCACAAGAACTAAAAACATGTACATGCCGATCAAAATGGTCTTTTTGAGCTTGTAATGTGGCTAGGGTGATGGGTAGGATAGAATTTGGGATAATGTGGCGGTAAATGCGGGCTATACGCATGTAACAATCAAAAATCATAATTAACATCGCCAGCATCAACTCCAACATCAAACCAATTCACATGGGATCACATCATACCATTAAAACTTACTTTTCAACTGCTCCAAATATCACAAGCTTTTCTTCTTCAACATCTTTAAATTCTTTTTTTCTTTCATTTCATTTTTTCATTTCTTCTTCTTCTTTTTTTTTTCAACTTTTAACATTTTTTTCAACTTAGGCTCACGACTTTTAATGACATGTCAAGGACAAAATCATCACACATACATAACTAGGCCAATAAAAGATATAACATTTTAATTCTTCATTAAAGCTAGCCTAGACATTGGTATGCAGAGCCTTAATGTGAGACCTATTATCAAACTTTAACCACAACCTTTTCACAATTTTTCAATCCTCCAAAACCTCCAACAAATGCAAAACAACAACAAAACAACTCTCCTACTCCCCCAAGCCAAGCTTGGGCATATATCAAAATGATTAGAACAAGGCCAAATAAGGTTGTAATGTGGCTAAAATGCAAATGAAGGGTAAAAAGCTCAAAACAAGGATCAAGGGAAAATTTGTGAATGAATGCCTAAAATCTGAAAGCTCCTAGAAAATGAATGCCTTTTATCATTCGCGACATGTAACATACCAAAGCCAAGCTACTAGGATCAAAAGCCAAAACATGGATCATACATGCACCAGGAACTAAACACACATGAAAAGAAACAAGCATAGAAATAATGTATGCGGCTCAAATCCTCCCGTTAACACAGTTCAAGCCCCTACTCTACACATGGCTATAATGGCAAGATTAGAAATTGTTTCAAGCTAAGTCAAGTTCAAGTCCAAGTTGGAAATTCCCAAAACATAACTCATCACATGCCCAAATCAATAAAAAAACATTTTTAAATAAAATGTGGGGCACAGGGAAGTCATCATTCAATCATTCAGTACTTCTTAAATCAAAAATAAACTCAATTCATTCAAACCATATCATTCAGTACTTCTTAAATAAAAAAATAAACTCAATTCATTCAAACCAAATCATTCAGTACTTCTTAAATCAAAAACAAACTCAATTCATTCAAACCATTCAATCTAAAAAAAACAATAAAAACTAGACTAGGAAAGCAAAACTAAACTAGGAAAGCAGTACAATATTTTTGGTCATATGTAAACTCCTACTTCTAGCAAGCAATACAAACCATATGACTATCCTAAGAAAGCAATAAATCTATACTAAAAAGCAATAAAACTATACTAATAAAGCAATAAATCATACCTCCCCCAAGCCGGACTCAACAATGTCCTCAGTGCTGGAAGGGAGTAAGGTGAGAGAGAAGAGAGATGGTGGATGGGGTTAGGGGGTCATGAGGGTGGAATATGATGTAAATGGGTAAGAGGATGAAGTTGTGCAAGGATAAGAAAGGGGCGTGGGTGGTAGACGATATTGCGTGTAGCATACATGGATTGAAATTTGACCACCTCTCACTGTTTCGACCATATCTCACAAAGTAAAATTTGGATCAACACGATTCGTATTCCATTTGAAAGTAAACGCAAAGAGCTTTCCAACGGTAGGTCATACGCCCCGTGGAACGTCCTAGAGGAAAAGTTATGGTCATTTGAAAATGATCCTGTGAAACTGCCGCGGACAAGTCTATTCGCCCGATCGGGCGGATTTCGCCCGACTGAGATGCATTTTCGCCCAACTCAGGCGAAATTTACTTAGAATTTTTTTCTGATCTTTCCTAAAAAACGCCATTCGCGCCCGATCGGGCGGATTTCGCCCGACTGCTCGGGCGAAATTTTTGCCTTTATAATTCATGCCTTCCTCACTTGTCTCGTGTGCCCGACCGGGCGGATTTCGCCCGAGTGCTCGGGCGAAGCCTGCGGTAGCACGGGCGCTTCAATTCCTTGCAAATTTTCACCTTAGCAACGTTCAGAGACCTGTACTCATAAACCGAACTTGACCAAAATCATTAGTACTCTCACTCTCACTCTCACTCACCAACATAGATAAAACTTGGTTGAGGTATGAACTACTACTACGGAAACAAAATAAAGTGAAAAGAAAACTAGACTACTTACGGGTTGCCTCCCGCAAAGCGCTCCTTCAAGGTCATTAGCTTGACCGTGTTACCCAATACTTTAAGGAGGGTCAAAGAGGGAACGTGAACCCCATGTAGTTAAAAACTCAAAGAGGCTTGGGGTTTCCGTTCGCTCAATTGTCTCATGATCCTTACATGGAGTCTCGCCATTTATCTTATTCACCTTAAAAACATGCTGAGATGACTTCTGAGGCTTTCGACGTTTCTTACGACGTGTTTTCTTTTTCTTTGGATCCTGACACATCTTGTTATCATCACTATCTCCGTCACCTGCAAAAGAATCCAAACACAAAGGAGCCTGCAGAAGATCCTTATTAGGAGATCGAGGCAGGTCATTAAGAACAATCTCATTAAGAATATAAATTGCATGACATGATTGTTCTATCATTGGACGTTTCAAAGCATCATATATTAAGGTTGAAAGTAACCTTATCATCTCCTACAGAAAGAGTTAGACTCCCATTTATTACGTCAATAACAGCACCTGCAGTGTTCAAAAATGGTCTACCTAAAATAATAGGGATGTGTGCATCCTCCTCCATATCCAACACTACAAAATCAACGGGAATAAAAAACTTCCCAACTCTTACCGGGACGTTCTCCAAAATACGTTTTGGGTATTTCACTGTCCTATCGGCCATCTGCAAAGTAATGTTAGTGACCTTTAAAGCACCCATATCAAGCTTTTTGCAAATAGACAAAGGCATGACACTAACACTAGCCCCTAAATCACATAAAGCTNACACTAACACTAGCCCCTAAATCACACAAAACTTTGTCAATAAACAGTGGGCTAATGTTACAAGGAACAAAAAAACTTCCCGGGTCCTTCAGCTTAGGTGGTGACTTGTTTTGCAATATAGCACTGCACTCCTCCGTAAGTGCTACGGTCTCCACCACATTCAACTCACATTTCCTGCTTAAAATATCTTTTAAAAATTTAGTATAAGTAGGAATTTGGGTTATCAAATATGTAAATGGAATAGTAACCTGCAAATTCTTCACAATATCTAAAAATTTACTGAAATGACTATCATTCTTACTCCTGGTTACCCTGTTCGGAAAGGGTAACCTAACCTGTGACCTCGGGATCGTATCAATCGATGTGTCATCTACCTTCTCCTTAGGTGCTTCAGTTTCCTTTGCTGGAACTGTCTCCAAATCTTCAACTACCACATCACTGGTCTTCTTAGCTCCACCTGCAACATTAGAATTAACATCATCAGTAGGCATTTTGAGGCCCTCATAAGCAGTTCCACTCCTCAAAATGATGCCTGTGATACTGGAGGTGTGGGTTGTGATGGAAGGTGGCCTGGTTGCCTTTGAGCAGTAGATTGTGCAATCTGAGCTATCTGAGTCTCCAAGTGCTTGTTGTGAGCCTGCATTGCCTCCATATTTTTCTGCATCTGCAACATCATATTTTTCCTCTCTGAAATTTCTCCACTAGGTGGAACTGGCAATGGTGGTGCTGATAGTGGTGGCCTGCTGAAACCTGGGGGTGTGGTGGTACAAATCTCTGCATCTGCTGGGGTGCCTGCTGAGGTGATATAGCTTGTTAAGGATTCTGCACATTGCTATTATTCTTGTAGGAAAAGTATGGGTGATCCTTCCAGCCTGGATTGTATGTATTAGAAAAGGGATTGTTCTTATAGGCTTGGAAGGCACACACTTGCTCCACTGAACTGGTACATGACTGGGAACTATGACCGAATGAACTACAGAAATCACAAAAAGGGTCAGTGCATCCCGAAAGTGCGGCTACAGGTGATGGTGGATGAGCTGTAGTACCAATCTTATCAAGCTTCTGACTTATGGCATTGATCTGTGCAGCTAGACTCTCATACTTATCATCAACTACATGTTTTCCACCCTTCTTGGAATGCCCTCTAAGGTTACCAAACTGTGAATTATGAGTGGCAATTTCATCAATCAGTTCATATGCAGCATTGACCTCCTGGTTCATGAATCGACCATTAGCAGCAGAATCTAACAAAGCTCTACTCTCATTACCCAACCCATTGTAGAATGATTGAACTAGGAACCATTTCTCAAGCCCATGATGAGGACACATTCTCAATAACTCCTTAAACCGTTCCCAAGCATCATAAAGTGACTCATGTATTTTTGTGGGGGCAATATAGCACTGCACTCCTCCGTAATTGCTACGGTCTCCACCACATTCAACTCACATTTCCTGCTTAAATTCTTTTAAAAATTTAGTATAAGTAGGAATTTGGGTTATCAATATGTAAATGGAAAGTAACTCCTGCAAATTCTTCACAATATCTAAAAATTTACTGAAATGACTATCATTCTTACTCCTGGTTACCCTGTTCAGAAAGGGTAACCTAACCTGTGACCTCGGGATCGTATCAATCGATGTGTCATCTACCTTCTCCTTAGTTGCTTCAGTTTCCTTTGCTGAACTGTCTCCAAATCTTCAACTACCACATCAACTGGTCTTCTTAGCTCCACCTGCAACATTAGAATTAACATCATCAGTAGGCATTTTTGAGGCCCTCATAAGCAGTTCCACTCCTCAAAATGATGCCTGTGATACTGGAGGTGTGGGTTTGTTGGAAGGTGGCCTGGTTGCCTTTGAGCAGTAGTTTGTGCAATCTGAGCTATCTGAGTCTCCAAGTGCTTGTTGTGAGCCTGCATTGCCTCCATATTTTTTCTGCATCTGCAACATCATATTTTTCCTCTCTGAAATTTCTCCACTAGGTGGAACTGGCAATGTGGGTGCTGATAGTGGTGGCCTGCTGAAACCTGGGGGTGTGGTGGTACAATCTCTGCATCTTGCTGGGTGCCTGCTGAGGTGATATAGCTTGTTAAGGATTCTGCACATTGCTATTATTCTTGTAGGAAAAGTATGGTGATCCTTCCAGCCTGGATTGTATGTATTAGAAAAGGGATTGTTCTTATAGGCTTGGAAGGCACACACTTGCTCCACTGAACTGGTACATAACTGGGAACTATGACCGAATGAACTACAGAAATCACAAAAGGTGTCAGTGCATCCCGAAAGTGCGGCTACAGGTGATGGTGGATGAGCTGTAGTACCAATCTTATCAAGCTTCTGACTTATGGCATTGATCTGTGCAGCTAGACTCTCATACTTATCATCAACTACATGTTTTCCACCCTTCTTGGAATGCCTCCTAAGGTTACCAAACTGTGAATTATGAGTGGCAATTTCATCAATCAGTTCATATGCAGCATTGCCCTCCTGGTTCATGAATCGACCATTAGCAGCAGAATCTAACAAGCTCTACTCTCATTACCCAACCCATTGTAGAATGATTGAACTAGGAACCATTTCTCAAGCCCATGATGAGGACACATTCTCAATAACTCTTTAAACCGTTCCAAGCATCATAAAGTGACTCATGTGTCTCCTGATTAAAATTTAATTTGACTCCTCAATAAAGCAGTTCTCTGTGGTGGATAGACTTCCTCTGAAAAGCAAGAGCCAAGTCCCTCCCAACAAGTAATTGTAGCCATATTAAGATCATTCAACCAGGTTCTAGCCTTGTCCTCAACGAAAATGGGAACATTCTCCTCCTAATGTAATCCTTAGAACGTTCATTTGCTTGATATTTCACAATATTGAAGAGAATCCTGTAAAGTAAATTCGGATCCTCCTTCATTGTCCTAGAAAATTGATTTCGTTCAACCATATTCACAAAGCCGGTTTCAGATCAAAGTTAGCAGCATCGGTATCGGATACTGAATAACCTCCAGCCATAGACTCCGTACAGGCAAGGAATAGTCTCTTAATGAACCGGCCGCAGGTGGCGGTGGTGGAGGTGGTGGTCCCTACCCTGTCCTTCTCCTTCGGCAGCCATTTCAACCTCTAAATACCCTTCAAACAACGGATTGAAGGTGAATTCAAAACTGAGACAGATCAT
>PYUH01000877.1:378364-411382 GCA_016808085.1 Suaeda aralocaspica | reverse complement strand
TTAGACTGTGTAAAGGGCCTTTGAATGTTGAATTAAGACTAAAAAGTTAACTAAAACTAGAACTAAGTTGAATAAGGGAATAAATCTATGACTATGTCTAGGACATTGGTTCACCATAGATCAAAAAATGAATTGCAAACAATTAATTAATTAGATTATCAATTTCCTTGAATTAAGGTCCACTAATTCTCTCGAATCTAGTCCCCTTAAAAACTCCTCTAATGGCTCTCGCTCACTTAGACTCGTTTTGCCTATTGTCCTTATGATCTAATTGTGGTAATCTTACCTCTTGGCATCGATTTCAACAATATCAAACTAACAATTAAACCTGGCAAGTATTTAACTGAAAGCAATAAAAGTTGACAACAGGAATTCAAGGACATCAATAACCAAACTAACAATTATGAACGAGCATCAAAATCAATCCGTGGATCCCCTAGTCCTAGAAAGGGAACTACTCACGCATAATAGAAACTAAAGAAACTAATTTAATCATAAGAACTAGAACTGAAAACATGACTACAGCAATTAAACTAATTAACAAGAACAAAAATAACTCAAGAGCAAGAACTAAGACAAAAACAAGATCCAAAATTAAAATACTACTAACAATTAAAACTAAAGAAAATAATTAAGCTAATAAAAACAAGAGAAAAAAATAAAGAAGAACCTGAAATTGCAATTGTATTGAATGAATGGTTGAGTTTTGACAAAAGTAAGTTCTAGAGAGAAACTGAATGAAAAATCCTAAGGAGAGAAAAAATACACTCTAGTCTAGTCTCTCCTGTGTTAAAAAGGCCTAACACAAACACTATTTATATAAAAAGTACAATGCTCGAGTTAAAAGGAGTGAAAAACGGGTTCCGGACAAACCGCCCGACCAATCGGGCAAAATCCGCCCGATCGGGCTCACGAAGCGAATGATTTTGGCCTTGGAAGCAATCCGCCCGACTACCTGGGCGAAATCCGCCCGATCGGGCGCGATCAGTGTTTTCGCCCCTATCTTCTTGAAAAATGCTAAGTAAATTCCGCCCAACCGCCCGGGCGAAATGACTTTCTCGCCTAAATCAAGTCAGCTCGTCTTGTGTTACTCCAGGCTTCATCATAGCTTCCTGATTACTTCAATTCTAACCCATGGCTTCTAGTATCTAGTTGTAACTCATATGATTGCCTCGGAATCAATGCAAAAACACCGAAATCCTGCAAAAAGTCACTAACAAGCACAAACAACTCCATACAACCAAATGTTAGCCAAAATAGCTCCGAAGAGCATAGGTTAGAGTCAAAATAAACTAAGAAAGGGGGTATAATATAAGAATTAATACACTTATCAAAGGGCGAAAATTTGCTCTTGGCGAAAATTTGCTCTTGGCGAAAATTGAAAAGGCAATTGAGAAAGAAATTTGTACCACATGAATATGAACAGAACAATTTCCTAAAGATGCATACCCTGAAACAGGGACAAAAAAGTGTGGAGGAGTACATCAATGCTTTCGAAAAATTGCTGATATTGTGTGATCTAGAAGAAAAGGAAGATCACAAAGTTGCACGGTTTGTGGCAGGGCTGGATGGATCCATTAGGGAAAAAGTAGAATTACAACCCTACTGGATCTATGATGAGATTTGTAAAGTGGCACTCAGGGTAGAAAAACATGGGAATTCAAAGAAGCCAAAAGCATTCTTTAAATCCTATGAGTCCAAGAAGGAAGTGGTGTATTCTCAACAAGCTAGTGCTAAACCTAAGTTCGACAATGATAAAAGGGCAGCCACTCCAATCAAACCACTGACAATTCTTGAAGACAACAGGAAGTGTTTCAAGTGTCAAGGAGTAGGACACATACAAAGAAATTGCCCAAACTCTAGGGTAATCACTGCTAGGGAAGCAAAGGAAATCGAAGATGCCTACTTAGATGTTCTTCTTGAAGAAGGGGAGAACAAAGATATTGATTCCCAAGAAGAACAAACTAGAAATGATATGGGAGAAGTGGAGGCAGAAACACAGGGTCAAGCATTGGTCCTCAGGAGGGTTCTTCAGTCTAACCCTGCGCCAATTGAAGAGAACCAGAGGGACAAAATTTTCGTGACCAGGTGCAATGTACAGGGCAGGTTGTGTGATGTGATAATTGACAGTGGCAGTTGTACTAATGTGGTCTCTACCCTATTGATTCAGAAATTGAATCACCCCACATACAATCATCCTCAACCATACAAGTTATATTGGCTAAGCAACACCAGTGATGTCAAGGTGACTAAGCAGGCCCTAATAAATTTCAAGATTGGTAAATTTGAGGATTCTGTGATATGTGATGTCTATCCAATGGATGCTTGTCATATATTGCTTGGTAGACCGTAGCAATATGATCGATTTGTGAAGTATGATGGAAGAACCAATGTGTACATTATCTAGAAAGCAGGAAACAGACAAGCCAATTGCTTTGAAACCTCTAAAAGTGGTGCAAAACAAGAAGCAATTGAATGTGGAGAATAAAAATGGAGTGTTTTTGACTAATCGTAAGGAATTGGAGAAAGAATTGACTGATTGCCATCAAGTATTTCTATTGATGGCCAAAGATGTGAGAGTTGAAACATCTGCAATCCCTAAAATTCTTCAACCACTATTGAAGGAATTTGAAGATGTATTTCCAGATGACTTACCACCGGGTTTACCACACAATAGGGGCATTGAACACCAGATTGACTTAATCCCAGGTGCTCAGATTCCTAATAAGCCAGCATATAGATGCAATCCTGAGGAGACTAAGGAAATACAAAGACAGATTGAGGAATTAATGAGAGAAGGGGATGGATGGAAAAAAACTTTCAAAACCAAATTGGGTCTCTACGAGTGTAGAAACAATGGAGATCATCTGCAGCATCAAATACAGGTTTTTGAAATTCTGAGGCAGCAAAAATTGTCTGGGAAATTGGAGAAGTGTTATTCATAGTGAGTAGTGTTACATTCCTAGGTTATGTAGTTTCAAAGGATGGAGTATCAGTATATATGCAGAAATTACATGCACATATCAGAGCAAGGATTGAAAAGGTGAATGATCAATATAAATTGCAACGCAATAAGCACAGGAACCCACGCAAATTTCAAAAAGGAGATTTGGTTTGGCTACATCTCAGAAAGGAAAGGTTTCCTAATCAGAGGAAAAATAAATTGATACCTAAATGTGATGGGCCATTTAAAATTTTAAAGAAAGTTAGTGATAATGCTTATCAACTTAAACTACCAGATGAGTAAGGGGTTCATGCTACTTTTAACATCGGTGATTTATCTCCATATATACCTGATTAACAACTTCGAAGTTTGAGATCAAACTCTTTTGAAGAAGGGGAGGATGATGCAAGCACCAGTGACATTGATAATATTAATGATATTAGTGCAAGAAATGATATTAATGATATCAATGCAACCAACTTCAAAGGTGGTGATGACAAGGGCAAGGGTGCAACCATAGGTGAAATAATTGCATACAGTGATATAACCTATATGGGTGCATCAAGGGTAGGGATTTGCGTGTGCATGGTCACATGTCAATAATATGGCACGCAAATCAAGGCAAGAATGGTGGATTTGGGGAACAAGATGGTTTTTGCCTATGAGTTTTTTCCCACAGGGTTTTTCTCATTTTAGGCTTTGAGTCTTTTAATTCTTGGTAGTCTTGATCATCATAATTATGCTAAAATGCATGGAAGACAGATTCTTGAAGGTTTCTTGATTAAAAGATTGGATCTTGAAGCATTTCTTGAAGTTCTTGAAGAAATCTTGAAAATTGCATAAATAACGAAACATTTCTTGAGACGTGTTTTTGGCAAATTTTCTTGGTTCTTGGGCAGCAAGTATTCTTGTAATTTTTAGCTTAAAATCTGATTATTATCTTGTTAGTTAGTTATTTAGATAATTTGCTAGGATATTTTCTTGGTTTGTTAGTTAGTTAGAGTTTGTTAGACAAGATAAGATCAAGTGCAAGTTGCATGATGAGGTGGCATACTTATCTTGTTGTGTGTGTGTGTAGTGGGCCGAATTTCCTAGTCTTAGGCTGATTTTTTAGTCTATTTTTATTAGGATTTTGTTGTTGATTATACCTATAAATAATCTCAACATTGGGATGTAATTAATTAAGTTGGAGTTGAATAAATAAAAAGTTGTTTGTTTACTTGAAAACAAAATTCCGAAATTTAAGAGTTGGTGATTAAATTCTTTATACTCTTGTGCAGATTATTTAGTAGCTTTGAGGGTGCTTAGGCTTTAATCAAAGGACTAATTAATCAACCTAAATTTAAGAATCTTGGTGACTTGGTCTTTATAGGTTCGAAAATTTAGTATTATCCCTTGTGAGTTTTTGTTCATACGAAAATTCACATCACTATGTATGAGATCAAGTCCCATAACCCTAGCCAAGGTTCTAAGAGGCAACTACAACTAAGGCTTTAAGGTGTCCAAGAGGGTACCATGACTAGGGTGTGTCCAACTATCCACACTACAACTTAGTGGTTATCCAAGTAGGACATCTATTATGAATCACATAAGTCATATGATTCACGCGTCATGGTTGTGATGGACTTTAATTAAGGAATGGCCTTAGGTAGGTCACCTAACCATCCTTAACATCGGTCCCCCGGGTGTGTCTCAAGTATAGAACATACTTTAAGAGACGTGTATCCTAAAGAAGACCCTCACGTGGGAATTGCATACATTTAAGCCTAACAAGTAGAATTCGATATTAGAGCTATGAAATTACAAGACTTTTCGAGTTTCGTCCACTCTCCTTTAAAAATAAAGGAATATCCCCAGTGAAGTCACCAAAATGTGGTCCCAGGACTTTGGGGGCTCACTTGCCCTTTTTACGGACATCGAATGCCGTTTAGTTTGATTACATAGTGTGAGTATGCTTGGCTTAGGGAGTAAGTCTAGAAGCTCAAAACCCAAGTACTGAAGTCGCCACCGTCCTCCTTTCAGGAGCTAATGGAACCCCTTTAGCTCATAGCCCAAGGGCGAATATGATACCCAAGGATAAGAAGGTCAAATATCTATGGATTCGGGGACGAGGGTAAACATAACAGTAGGTCACAATGTCCCCCCGTGTATAGCAGCCTCTACTTGTTCTCATGTGTAATATCATAATCATAATATCGAAGTGTAGCATACTTATTTCCGATTTAGACCTACAAACACATAGAAATAAGGCTAGGNTCGCTTTGTGAGCCCGATCGGGCGGTTTTTGCCCGATTGGTCGGGCGGATTGTCCGGAGCCCGTTTTTCACTCCTTTTGACTCGAGCATTGTACTTTTTATATAAATAGTGTTTGTGTTAGGTCTTTTTAACACATGAGAGACTAGACTAGAGAGTATTTTTTCTCTCCTTAGGATTTTTCATTCAGTTTCGCTCTAGAACTTACTTTTGTCAAAACTCAATCATTCATTCAATACAATTGCAATTTCAGGTTCTTCTTTATTTTCTTCTCTTGTTTTTATTAGCTTAATTATTTTCTTTAGTTTTAATTGTTAGTAGTATTTTAATTTTAGATCTTGTTTTTGTCTTAGTTCTTGCTTTTGAGTTATTTTTGTTCTTGTTAATTAGTTTAATTGCTGTAGTCATGTTTTCAGTTCTAGTTCTTATGATTAAATTAGTTCCTTTAGTTTCTATTATGCGTGAGTAGTTCCCTTTGTAGGACTAGGGGATCCACGGATTGATTTTGATGCTCGTTCATAATTGTTAGTTTGGTTATTGATGTACTTGAATTCCTGTTGTCAACTTTTATTGCTTTAAGTTAAATACTGGCCAAGTTTAATTGTTAGTTTGATATTGTTGAAATCGATGCCGAGAGGTAAGATTACCACAATTAGATCATAAGGACAGTAGGCAAAACGAGTCTAAGTGAGTGAGAGCCATTAGAGGAGTTTTGAAGGGGACTAGATTCGAGAGAATTAGTGGACCTTAATTCAAGGAAATTGATAATCTAATTAATTAATTGTTTGCAATTCATTTGTTGATCTATGGTGAACCGATGTCCTAGACTTAGTCATAGATTTATTCCCTTATTCAACTTAGTTCTAGTTTTAGTTATCTTTTTAGTCTTAATTCAACATCCAAAGGCCCTTTACACAGTCTAAACTAATAGGTTTAATTGCTTCCTTGTAAATTCGATCCCTACTTCCCTAGCTATCTTAGTTAGAGTGGTTCGGTTTACTTTTGATAGGTGTGCGATAGCCTCATCACCCTTCCTTTTTGCGTTTTCTTTGTAATCCTTCAAACCACAGGCTAGCATAAGATGTTAGTTTTAATTCTGCTACTCTGAAGGCTTTATGATCATCATACTCCTTGTAATTAAAAATTCTTTCGGTTCTCCTTAGCCAATCAAGGAAAATTTCTGGATCTAAACTGCCATAGAACTCAGGAACGTCCAACTTTAAACTACGATCATCATCCCTCTGTTTGTCACGCCTCCTATGCCTGTTTCAGTCATCTTCTTCACTAGAACTGGTGTCACTTTCATGCCTAGGCTTGCGTGCACTCCTGCTGTTATTTTCATCACTTGAACTTGCGTCACTTTCATCAATTGCGTGACCCTTTTTCTTGTTTTTCGAACTTACTGATACCAAATTCATTACTTCTTCCAAAGTAAGGTTGTTCTCTAATTTCATTGTCCCTTCGGATTTTTTCTGGCTTGTTCTAAGGACAATCCTTTTTCAAAAGTTGCGGGAACTTTGTCACCACCACTTGTCATAGCAAGGTTGCTTCAAGTGTTTTAATTAATTAATTGATGAGCACTTGAGTATAAAAAACCTCTCAACGAGAGCACCAAATTTGATGTGAATTTTCGTATGAACAAAAACTCGCAAGGGATAATACTAAATTTTCGAACCTATAAAGACCAAGTCACCAATATTCTTAAATTTAGGTTGATTAATTAGTCCTTTGATTAAAGCCTAAGCATCCTCAAAGCTACTAAATAATCTGCACAAGAGTATAAAGAATTTAATCACCAACTCTTAAATTTCGGAATTTCGAAGTAAACAAACAACTTTTTATTTTTTTTATTCAACTCCAACTCAATTAATTACATCCTAATTTTGAGATTATTTATAGGTATAATCAACAACAAAATCCTAATTATAATAGACTAAAAAATCAGCCTAAGACTAGGAAATTCGGCCCACTACACACACACACAACAAGATAAGTATGCCACCTCATCATGCAACTTGCACTTGATCTTATCTTGTCTAACAAACTCTAACTAACTAACAAATCAAGAAAATATCCTAACAACTTATCTAAATAACTAATTAACAAGATAATCATCATATTTTAAGCTAAAAATTACAAGAATACTTGCTGCCCAAGAACGAAGAAAATTCGCCAAAAACACGCCTCAAGAAATGCTTCGTTATTTGCGCAATTTTCAAGATTTCTTCAAGAACTTCAAGAAATGCTTCAAGATCTAATCTTTTAATCAAGAAACCTTCAAGAATCTGTCTTCCATGCATTTTAGCATAATTATGATGATCAAGACTCACTAAGAATTAAAAGACTCAAAGCCAAAAATGAAAACCCTGTGGGAAAAAACTCATAGGCAAAAACCATCTTGTTCCCCAAATCCACCATTCTTGCCATGATTTGCGTGCCATATTATTGACATGTTACCATGCACACTCAAATCCCTACCCTTGATGCACCCATATAGCTTATATCACGGTATGCAATTATTTCACCTATGGTTGCACCCTTGCCCTTGTCATCACCACCTTCAATGTTGGTTGCATTGATATCATTAATATCATTTCTTGCACTGATATCATTGATATTATCAATGCCACTGGTGCTTGCATCACATAGGTGTGTTATTATGTGCGACATGCTATGTGATCACATATAATATGCTTGTATGAATGTCATTTACGTGAGCCTAGCTTTCTCGTAGCCTTTTTCACCTAGAGAGTCGCATGTAAGCCATGGATACTTATTGCATTGACTAAAGGTTCACATAGACCCCCCATAGGTTGCATAACATTCATTGATGTGGATTTTAAGTGGTACTCGCAAATAACACTCAAAACTCACGTGTGAATCAATTAAACTCCCACTCCTGGACGAATTTAATTGAAGACTAACTAATTAGAACACTCCTGAATCTTACGAATTAGGGTCTAAATTCGATCTTCACTCTTGATTCACAAATTTATGGAATAACTTGAACAATCAACTCCTTGATTGAATAAGAAAGAAAATCACGAAATTTTATTGAAAGACAAAACAAACTTATGTTGTTACATAGAATCCTTAGGCTATTTCAGTGGAAAATATCTTAACAACCCTAACAGACATAGACAACTTGCAACCAAAAAAATGCCAAGTTGATCCACTTGTGTCAATCCACACGTGGAAATCCACGTGCGCACACCCACTTACACAACTTGATTTATCTTGTCATCAACTTGCACAAATCCTAGCAAACAAAGATTCTATTCTAACAAACTATCTAAAAATGAAATAAACAAAACAAAATGTTCAGTTTTATCCATTGGAGTCTCTCCATTTCCATGCCCAAGAATTCCTCCAGAGATCGTCAAACACGCACCAAGAAATAACGCCACCTTTCTTGATTTTTCAAGGGCTTCCAAGAATGCATTTTTAAATCAAGAAACCTTCCAACAATGAATCTTTTAATCAAGAAACATCTAAGAAACTATTCACCAAGCTCCAGAATAATCTTGAAGGAAAATACTAGCACAAAGACACACACACACACACAAACACAAAAGCAATAATATCCAAAATGAGAAAAACCCTATCACGTGAAGTGGGAAAAAACTCATGGACCAAACCAACTTGTTCCCTGAACCCACCAACCATCTGGTATAGTACTAAATCAAATGTCATTCCAAGTTTTATACATTATCATTAACACCATACTCCACCATATTCAATATATGGATAATGACTAATGGTGTTGGATTAGGAAGCCACCACTATCATCCAAAGACTATCATCCAAAGTGTCATCAATCTTCACCATAGTCAACCACACCTGTGATTTATCCTTATCAAACCCAATTGGATTCAGTATAAGATATCTCACTTGTACTCAAATTCACATCATTCATTTTGTAAAAAGTATTTTCATAATCCCCTCAATAATAAAAAAATAATCAAGGGGATGATGAAATACTATGCATCATACATTTATATAGAGCTAGGGAGAAACCATGATAGGCCCTGCATATGTCTTAAGAGTCAAGCTATTTAGACAAGTGAAAAGCTCTTAAATCTAAAACATCACAAGATAGGTCGTGCACGAAACAAGTCAACTACTCCCCTTTGGACTAGGAAATGAGGCACAAGGTTAGTTCAAAAAGGCACTCCAATTTACATTCAATTTCAAGAAGAAACAACAAAACCCAACTCAACAATGGGTGATCAAGAATTCGTAAACACAATCCACGAGATAGGATGGCCCTAGCCTTAGCCCAAATAACATAAGCCTTAGGAGAAATGAAAGTTGAGATGAATGATCATAAATATAGGCACACTATAAAACACATGGAAAAGGTAGCTAGGAGGGTCACCGACCAAGACTCTTACTTTGATCCTCCAAATCTCAATCCAATCTTGATCGACACCTTGCCAGAAAAGTTCTCCATTGCTAAACTTGTGAAATTCAAAGCTAACGACAATCCGAAGTACTTATTAAGAGACTTCAAATGTTATATGGATGTAAAGATGATCAATCTAAGAATTTTTCCAAGGATCTTCCCTATGATTCTTGAGCTCGTATGTCAAAAGTGGTTCTTCTCAGTTCCCGACAAGGACACTTTAACTTGGGAGGACATAGTTCATGCATTCACGACTCGCTACAAGGGAAATACTCAAGCAACCACCTCTCAACGGGAGATTGAAATTCTCAAACAAGGAGAAAAAGAAGGGTTCACCTCCTACCTCTCTCGTTGCAGGGAAGTGGCGGCACAGATGGTAAATACACCACCGTAAAAGGAGCAAGTGAAGATTTTCATCTCAAGTACTTGGGCCTTGAAACTTTTGAAAAGGTCTGCCAAATTGGGATCGAATTTGAAGATGAAATCAACAAGGAAAGTGGAAAAGCAAAGTGGAACAACAATCCAAGGACTAATCAAACGAAAGGAGCATCCACTTCTAACAATATCAACGCCGTCGAAGAGTCTAGAGCTCCTTTTCGCTGCCGATGCGAGTACACTCCATTGGGTATGACCTATACTCAAGCATTTGAGAGACTCCAATCAAAAGGCAAAAGAAGTCCAGTAGGGCCCACTCCAGACCCTACTCCTAAAAAGAGGTCACTACGATGGGATAACAACAAGTATTGCAAGTATCACCAAGGTAGAGGTCACACTACCGAAGAATGTTGGATCCTCAAAAATCTTTTACAAGACATGGTTGAAGATGGAAGGCTCCCCATTCCGCCAGGAGGAAAGAAGCTCAACGTCTAAACCAGCCCTCTTACCATCTTCATGGTCGAGGAAGAGAAATTCTACTTCAATCCTTTCACTCTCATCACTTCCGTAGGACGAACAGTCCCCCGGAATGCCTTAGTGGAACTTTGTATCAATGTCGTCGAAAAAGATTAACTATAATTTGACCCACTTGACTTGATTACACTCGTGCGACAACTTACGCCACAAGTAATCACCTCTCCATCCCTCCTAGAAGTGAATGGAATATGGCATAGTGATGACGAAGACGTCTCTGCCGGAAATGGGGTACCACCTACTTACCACACCCTCACAAAAGAAGTCGACGATATCACCGAGGTTTTAAGGCCCTTTTCACCTCTTAAAGACAATAAGGTTCAAGTTCTTACTCAAACAGGACGCCCTAACATTGCACAAAACAAAACTACACTCAAGCTACTCCACCACCTCCTCCACCTCAAGAGGAAAACGTGGTCATCAAGCAACTCAAGAGAACCACGACCGATGTCAATGTGTGGCAACTACTAGCCTCTTTGGAAAATTATAGTCAAGCTCTACTCATGGCCCTTTATGACTTAAATATGGCCGACGACACTACTTTTGACAGCTTGGTTATCATCCTCAAGCATCATAAGTCATCCATCACCTTTTGCGATAAGCACCCTCTGACCAAAGGTGCGACCCGTAACAAAGCTCTCTACATCACTATCATAAGTAAGCCACTAAACATACCTATGACCTTGATGGTAATGGCTCGGCTATCAATGTGTGCCCTTTGAGAACCGCTCGAAAGCTCAGGATATTGTAAGAAGAATTCAGTGCTAGTAATCAAGCCATTCGAGCCTACGACATCACAAGGAGGGACACTATGGGAGTCATATAGCTCAATGTGCTCATAAGACCTGTCGAGAAGAAGGTTAAGTTTCAAGTCATGGACATTAAGACTAGCTTCAACCTTTTCCTACGAAGACCCTTGCTTCACGAACTAGGGGCGATTCCATTCACTCTTCATCAAAAGATCAAGTTCATGCTAGAAGCGGTGGTAGTTACTATTGACACATCTCTAATGAGGATTTGGGCCACCGATCAAGCTATCATCCACATCGAACACAATGACCATGATGAAGACTTGTGGTGATTCTCAATTACCATTATTGGCTTTAAAGATGAAACCACCCAATTACTAAAGGAAAATGATACGAAAAAGGGTGATAACTTCGAAGGTTTGATAATGGCTTCCACTACAAGAAAATGGAAAAATAGCGACGGATTTTTGTGACGGAATTTAATTCCGTCGTAAATATAGAGTTTGCGACGGATCCCATTCCGTCGCAAAAAAGTGACAAACCAAATAAGATGAGCACATGTTTTTTTCGACGGAATAATCCCTCGCAAATTTGTAACGGAATTAATTCTGTCGCAAATTCCCTCGCAAAAAATCGACAAAAAAATATGTTATTTTGTCACTAAAAACTTAAACTAACACACAACAAATTAAACCACTCCCCTGAACCGTCGGTCTTCTTTGCCCTTTTTGTCATTCTCCTTCTTCTTCTTCTCCTCTCAATAAACCCTTCTTCTTCTTCTTCGACTCCACCCTTCTTCCGGCGGTCTGAACACATTCAGGTCCTTTGCCTATCTACGATTCCGGCAGTCTGAACACATTCAGGTCCTTCTTCTTTCTCTGGTAATTTCTCACTGCTTTTTTTTCGTCATTTTTTTAATTAAACACTTTTTTTTATTATTTTTTGATGTGTTGCTATGGTTTACTGTGTTTTTTAATCGTTTTTTGTTGTTTAATTCGTCGATTTAGAGTTTTTTTTTTTAATTGATTTTGAATTTTTGCTGTTTGAGATTGGCTTTATTGAATTTTAATTTAATTTTCTGGTGATAATTTTACTGAATTTTTTTGACGCTTTCGAACTTAATTTTTTTTGGGTGATTTAGGGTTTCACTTTTAACCTGAACATTGTCATAGTTTTCGATGCTGAACTTTATGTAATACTGTAATTGTTGTGTATGAATAGCTGCTATTGTTTATTTCATATAAAGGTTTAGTCTATTGATATACTATTTTGCATTACAATATAATTGTTGTGTATTATATGTGTTGCGATTCAAGGTAGCTTCTTTTCCTTATTGATATTATTCATATGTTGTGCCGCAATTGTGATTGATAATGTGGTTTGTATGTCTATACTTGTATTTTTAAGTGATTCTGTTATTTACTTTGTGCGGTTAGCTGATACTTGAGGTGAGTGCTATTGACTCAAATTACATTTTAAGTTCTTGCTTTTGAGAGTTTTGACTTGTTCAAAAGAAACATTAACCAAACTTCAACTTGCAGTTTAAACGAAAATGGCCCGAACATGCCCCCTCTCAATCTGACAATGCACGGTGGAGATTAACTTTTTGTTACTGATCCTACAATGACACTTCCTAATGGGGTAATTTACTTTGAATTATGTTATTAACACACTTCGTATTACTTCTGCCCCTCCTTCTGTATTGATATATCATATATGTTTGTTAACTTTGCTTAACATGCAGGATGGAGACATGTATTGCTTGGGAATTGTCAAAAGTGAAGACGTAAATATCATTGGCCGTAAGTAAAGTCATTCTTTTCCTTTCTCCTTATCTAACGTATAAAAGTAAAAAAAAAAAATCAATAATAAAAGAAAGAAAGAAAAAAGTGTGATGGTTATTAAATGAAGGAAAGTAGAAGATTTTTGAAACAAAAGCAAGTACTTCGTATTTGTTTCTCCTTTTAAATCATTGACGAAGAGGCAATTGCTAATCTACTGGTCACCTTTTGCGTTTTTGTAAGTTCTTATTATCATATGATTGTCACTATTTTGTTCATTCCTGTGTTACTGAGACTTGTTAGTTTATTCCAACTAGTATCTGTGTCAAGCTGACATTGGCATAGACATTTTGACACTTCAGTTTGGGCCAAAATAATGGTCTTTTTAAATAAATTGGCTGAGTTGGACACTTGAAGTAACTGAGATTGATTAACATAGGAAGGGTGGTCTTGCTGTTTAATCAGTCATCTCATATGTTTTCCCCTTGCTTTCCAGAGAATTTTATGACTGGCTATCGTGTTGTTTTTGATCGTGAAAGGATGGTGTTGGGTTGGAAGGCTTCAAATTGTAAGATATTCCTTTTTTCCCACATGAATCAGAACTCCATTCTAGTTCTTGCATTTTAGTTTTTGTGTGGCTGTCAAGACTTTCTAAATCCAGGTAATGAAGCACTTGACTCAAGTATGCTGCCCATCAGTCCTCAGAGTTGTGAACAAGTTCCTCCAATATCTTTCATGGAACCTCGAGCTGTACAACAAAACAGCTCTCATTCTAGCGGGGCATCATCAACTTGGAGACATAAGTTATCTCATTTAAACCTCTGGACTAGCACATTTATTTTGCTTTTTCTTCAAGCGTTATTGGTTCTTTGGCAAATTTATTTATCATGGACAGCCTGATAGCCTTTAGATCATTATCGATTGATTCATGCATAAGCCAGTCTGAGCAACCGACTTAATCTTCTTAGGATTGAGTAAATTGATATCATTATCTGTTTTTATCAATAATTTGCAGGAGGCACCAAAGAAACAGCCTGTTGCTGCTGTTAAAAATGGTTCCAAGAAAGTTTGATGGTGTGTTCTAACATATTCTCGTTCTTTCAAGTGTTGGTTGAGCCTCATTCTGAGGCAAACTTGATGGTGTGTTCTAACATATTCTCGTTCTTTCAAAACATTAATGATTACTCACTTTTTTTTTGTCATTTTAATTATTTGCAATTTTTTCTCTGAACATTCCATGACCTGCTAGTTCATAATGCAAATTGTAGCTGCTGCAAAGCCAGCTGCAAAAGCAGCTAAGCCTGATAGCACTAGTGATGAAGAATCCTCAGAGGAAGAATCTGAGGAGGAGCCTGCAAAGGCTCAGCCAGCTAAAAAGGTGAGGGGTTATATTTTTTGTCTTACGCATAAGTTGTTGAATTTGGGTGCTGTATTTGCTATTTTGCTGCCTACTTTCACCTTGTTGTTCGTCTCCTCTGTGAAGTTGGGCCTTATGTTGGATATTTTTGTAGGTTACTGCCAACGGTGCTAAAGTTGCTAAGAAAGAAAGTAGTAGTGGTGAGGAGGAGAGCAGCTCTGAGGATGAGAAGGACCCTGCAAAGTCGTAGTAGTGGTGGG
This sequence comes from Suaeda aralocaspica, assembly GCA_016808085.1. Classification (NCBI taxonomy): domain Eukaryota; kingdom Viridiplantae; phylum Streptophyta; class Magnoliopsida; order Caryophyllales; family Amaranthaceae; genus Suaeda; species Suaeda aralocaspica. Next base: position 396,724 of record PYUH01000877.1, on the reverse strand, counting down.
ATGTGTTGATGGTTGGTCAAATTCAGCTATAAGTAGTGCTTGTTTTGTAGCTTGTTTTAGGTGTTTGTTTTTGAGTTGGTTTTTTTTAAGCTTTGGCTTGTTTTGTATAGAAGGGTTCCAATTGGTTTTGGCTTGGTTGAGTCAACCTCCCAATAACCAATTTTAGGTTGTACTTTTTTTTTTTTTTTTTTTTTTTTTTTTTATGATTAATAAAATGATTACATTTGCACCAAAAAAAAAAAAACAAATACAAATAAGCAATCAAAACATAAAAATTTAAAAAACTTGTCACTTTTTTGCGAGTGAATTTTCCGTCGCAAATTTGCGAGGGAATTAGCTAACTTTGCGAGGGAATTTTCCGTCGCAAATTTGCTAACTTTGCGAGGGAATTAGCTTTGCGAGGGAATTTTACGTAGCAAAATAGCCAACTTTGCGAGGGAATTTTCCGCCGCAAAATAGCTAACTTTGCAAGGGAATTTTTTGTTGCAAAATTTACGAGGGAATTTTCCGTCGCAAAATAGCTATCTTTACGAGGGAATTTTCCGTCGCAAATTTGGAAATTTGCAACAAAAATTTTAGCGAGGGACATTTTGCGACGGAATTTGTTAAGTTTGCGACGGAATTTGTCCGTCGCAAAATAGTTGTTATCTTATAGTGTTCTAAGAATGATGTAAGTATGGGGGAAATAATGGCTTATGGAGATTCAAGGCTTTTGGGATCTTCTAAGACATCATCATGGGTGTGTATGGTGACACACGAAAATACTTGATCATTGAAGCAAAGAAAATAATGGCGGAATTAGGGGAATAAGATGGTTTTGCCTATGAGTTTTTCCCACTTCACTTAATAGGGTTTTCTCATTTTTAGGCATTGAGTCTTTTATTTCTTGAAGTGTCTTAATCATCATTTACAGCTTTGCACACATGGAAAATGACTTGTTGAAAGTTTCTTGATTAAAAGATTGAATCTTGAAAGGTTTCTTGAAGATTTGAAGAAAAACGCAAAAATTGCGTAAAATGAGACGATCTCCTATGGCGTTAATTTTGACGATTTTTTGTTGATTTGGGTAGATCATATTTTTGTGTAATTCTGGTTGTAATTTGTTGATTATCTTGATCAGCAAGGTAAATAAGTTTGTTAGCATATTTTTTGTTTAGATATGGTTTGTTAGGATATTATAGCAAGTTCATGACATGCAGTGATGATGTGGCATTCTTATCTTGTGAGTCATCAGTGAGTCACTAGATTAGGACGATTTTTCCTATGTTGTGCGTGTATTTTTTAGCTTAGTTTTGTAAGAACTTTTTTGATGATTATACCTATAAATAATATCAACATTAGTTTGTAAAAATTCAGATTAGTGAATTCAATAAACATTATTGTTTAAGTTTTATTTGTTTTCTACAAAACAAACCAAAACCGAAGGTGAGGAAATTTTCGAGTGTGAAAATTTCGTACACTTTAAAGAGTTGGTGCTTAGGCTTTAGACTCTTGTGAGGATAATTTTAGGAATTGAGGGTGCATAGCTTTAATCAATTCACAAAATTATTCGACTTAGATCGTTTTTCTTGGTGCTTGGCTTTAGAGAAAACCGAACTAAAGTCTATCATTGTGAGTGGCGATTTCTTTTATAAATATTTACATCAACTTTTAGTGCTCTTGTTTAGAGGACAATCATCCTCAAGGTTATACATTAATCCTCAAGGTTACTGGCATAAATCTCATTGTTGAAACAAGGGCAACCATGTCAGCTGATGAAGTGAACACTCCTAAAATTATTACTGAAGAATTGCACAAGGACATAGAGGAATTGAGAGCTATGTTTGAGGCCACCATGAAGGATTATGCCAAAAAATTGAAGTCACCTCGCAAGTCCAAGGGTGGAAGTAAAGGGGAGTCGGGTTCTGATAATGAGCAAGCAAGCTCAAGGAGTGCACGAAAACCAAGAAAGCATTACTCATCAAGTTTTAGTAATGAAGAACCTATGGGTAGGCGTAGAAAGAAGGATAAGCCTAAGAATGATGATCGCAATCTTAAACTAGATATTCCAGAATTCAGTTGAAGTTTGGATCCTGAAAAGTTCCTGGATTGGCTAAGAAGGATCAAACGAATTTTCAAGTATAAGGAGTATGATGATCGAAAATCGTATAAGATTGCAGAATCGAAGTTGACTGGCTTAGCCAGTTTATGGCTTGAAGGTATGCAAAAGAAAAGAAAGAAGGATGGGAAGTCTAAAGTATCCACTTGAACGAAACTAAAGAAGGAGATGAGGAGACGTTTTGTTCCTCAGGATTACGAGAAAGGCAACTTCATAAAGATGCATACTTTAAGGCAAGATCGAAAATCAGTTGAAGAATATACATCTGAATTCCTCAACTTGATCACCATCTGCGATCTAGAAGAAAAAGAGGATCATCAAGTTGCTCGTTATGTTGCTAAACTAGATGAAAGAATAAGAGAAAAGGTGGAATTACAACCTTACGGGACTTTTGATGAAGTTTGCAAGGTTGCATCTAGGGTTGAGAAGCAGTTTTCGAAAAAAACAGTTACTTTTTCGAAACCCTTTGTGAAGAAGGAAGGTGTCGTTGTTTCATTTAAACAAAATTTCGATTCCACTTCGAAGCCTCCTCTGTATATCAAGGATAAATGCTCTGCTGCTATGCCTCCAAACGCTGATCAACGCACATGCTTCAAATGCAAGGGTCAAGGTCATATCCAAAAGGATTGTCCTCATTCAAGGGTTCATACTACTCGAAATTGGGCAGATGATGAAAACTTTGAAGAAGAGGAGAATGAACGTCAACAACAGGAGGATGGCATGAATTATGAGACACAAGAAGAGGATATTGAAGAGATTACTCCTAAGGTGAATGGCCAGAGTTTAGTTCTCCGAAGGGTTTTGCAATCCAAAGTTGCGCCACCTACAGAGAACCAGGGGAATAAGATTTTCTTCACCAGGTGCAATGTTCTAGGAAGATTGTGTGATCTAATAATTGATTCAGGTAGTTGCACTAATTTGGTCTCTACTGTATTGATCAACAAACTGGAGATTCCTACCACTGAACATCCTCAACCTTAAAAGTTACATTGGCTCAGTAACACAAGTGACGTCAATGTGATTAAACAAGCCCTTGTTAGTTTCAAGATTGGAAATTTCGATGATTAAGAGCTTTATGATGTATATCCTATGGATGCGTACCATATATTGCTTGGAAGACCGTGGCAGTATGATAGATTTGTACAGTTTGATGGTAGAACAAATATGTAGATCATTAGAAAACAGGCACAAGGGAAACCAGTTGCATTGAAACCTTTGGAAGGCTCAAAATTTTCGAAGCATGTGAGCAATAAAAAGGGTGTTTTGTTGATTGATGAGAAAGCCATGGTGGAAGAGGTAAAGAATTGTGAGAAGTTCTATGTTTTAATGGCTAAGGAAGTGCAAAAGAAAGCAACGAGCATCCCTCGTGAGTTGCGCCCCATATTGCACAAATTTCAAGACATATTTCCTGATGAATTGCCACCAGGGTTGACACCCATTAGAAGAATTGAACATCAGATTGACTTGGTTCCTAGAGCTCAAATTCCTAATAAACCAGCTTACAGGTGCAATCCAGAAGAAACTAAAGAGATTCAACGCCAGATTGAAGAATTAATGGCAAGAGGGTATGTCAGGCAGAGTATGAGTCCATGTGTAGTAACAACATTGATTGTTCCTAAGAAGGATGGATCATGGAGAATGTGCATTGATTCTAGAGTTGTGAATAACATCACCATCAAATACAGGTTTCCTATTCCTCGATTAGATGATTTATTGTATGAATTGTTTGGCTCACAAGTGTTTACTAAGATTGATTTGAGGAGTGGTTACCATCAAATTCGAATGAAAGAGTGTGATGAGTGGAAAACAGGATTCAAACCTAAACTAGGACTCTTATGTGCTACATGATGGATTCTTATTCAAAGGGAATCTACTTTGCATCCCTAAGTGCAGTATTCGTGAATTGCTCGTCAGAGAGGCGCATGGGGGTGGAATTGCAGGTCACTTCGGTATTACAAAAACATTAACAATGTTGTAGGAGCATTTCTATTGGCCTAGAATGATTGCTGATGTTGAAGAAGTAATCTCACAGTGTGCTATTTGTCAAAAAGCCATGGCATCCTTCCATCAGGGATTCTACACACCATTGCCAGTGCCAGAAGACCCTTGGGATGATATTTCTATGGATTTTATAGTTGGTTTGCCTAGAACTGCGAGGCAAAAAGATGCTATAATGGTTGTGGTTGAAAGGTTTTCAAAGATGGCTCACTTCATACCTTGTCACAAGACTGATGATGCTGTGAATGTTGCAGAATTGTATTTTCGAGACATTGTTAGCTTACATGGGGTGCCAAAAACAATTGTAAGTGACAGGGACAAGAAATTCATGACTTATTTTTTGAAATCATTGTGGCGTTTGATAGGCACGAAACTACTCTTCAGTACTTCTTATCATCCACAAACAGATGGTCAAGCTGAAGTCACAAACAGAACCCTAGGCGTTCTACTTCGTGGTTTGGTAAGCAAGACACAAAAGGATTGGGACTTGAAGTTAGCTCATGCAGAGTTTGCTTATAATCGTTCACCTACATGCAACTAAGCATTCACCTTTTGAAGTTGTTTATGGAGTCAATCCCAAGCTACCTATTGATTTCGTGGGTATTCCCAATGGTGAGCTCGTTTATAAAGATGCTTTAGCTAAAATTGAATATATGCAGAAGCTACATGCACAGGTTAGAGCAAGAATTGAGCATGGGAATGATATCTACAAAACAAGAGCTAACAAACATAAAGTAAAACACACATACAAGGAAGGGGATTTGATATGGTTACATCTAAGGATGGAAAGATTTCCTAATCAAAGGAAAAACAAGCTAATTCCTAAGTGTGATGGACCATTCAAAATCGTGAGCAAGATAGGGGACAATGCATATAAAGTTGAATTGCCAGGTGAATATGGTGTGCATGCTACATTCAACATTGGTGATTTGTCTCCTTATGTTCCTGATGATCAACTTCGAGGTTTGAGGACAAACTCTTTTGCAGAAGAGGATGATGATACGAAACAAGGTGATAACTTCGAAGTTTTGATAATGGCTACTAAGAATAATGCAAGTATGGGGGAAATAATGGCTTATGGAGATTCAAGGCTTTTGTGATCTTCTAAAACATCATCATGGGTGTGTATGGTGACACACAAAAATACTTGATCATTGAAGCAAAGGAAAGAATGGCGGAATTGGGGGAATAAGATGGTTTTGCCTATGACTTTTTCCCACTTCACTTGATAGGGTTTTCTCATTTTTAAGCATTGAGTCTTTTATTTATTGAAGTGTCTTAATCATCATTTACAGCCTGATACACATGGAAAATGACTTCTTGAAGGTTTCTTGATTAAAAGGTAAAATCTTGAAAGGTTTCTTAACGATTTGAAGAAAAACGCAAAAATTGCGCAGAATGGGACGATCTCCTATGGTGTCAACTTTGACGACTTTTGGTTGATTTGGGTAGATCATATTTTTTATGTAACTCTGGTTGTAATTTGTTGATTATTTGGATTAGCAACGTAAGAATAAGTTTGTTAGGGTATTTTTTGTTTAGATATGGTTTGTTAGGATATTTTAGCAAGTTGCATGACATGTAGTGATGATGTGACATTCTTATCTTGTCAGTCATCAATGAGTCACTAGATTAGGACGATTTTTCCTATGTTATGCGTGTATTTTTTAGCTTTTGTATTACAAAATCATTGATAATGTTGCAGGAACATTTCTATTGGCCAAGAATGGTTGCAGATATTGAGACAGTTATTTAACAATGTGTTGTTTGTGAGAAAGCCAAGGCATCCTTCCATCAGGGATTCTACATACCATTGCCAGTGCCAAAAGCCCCTTGGGATGATATCTCTATGCATTTTATAGTTGGTTTGCCTAGAACTTTAAGGAAAAAGGATGCTATAATGGTTGTGGTTTCGAAGATCGCTCACTTCATACCTTGCCACAAGACTGATGATGCTGTCAATGTTGCAGAATTATATTTTTGAGACATTATTAGGTTACATGGAGTTCCGAAAACAATTGTAAGTGACAAGGACACCAAATACATGAGTTATTTCTAGAAATCATTTTGGCGTTTGATAGGCACGAAAGTACTCTTTAGTACTTCTGATCATTCACAAACAGAAGGTCAAACTGAGGTCACCAAAAGAACCGTAGGCGTTCTAATTCGTGGTTTGGTAAGCAAAACACAAAAGATTGGGACTTGAAGTTAGCTCATGCAGAGTTTGCTTATAATCGTTCACCTACATATGCAACTAAGCAATCACCTTTTGAAGTTGTTTATGGAGTCAATCCCAAGCTACCTATTGATTTCGTGGCTATTCCCAAAGGTGAGCTTGGTCGTAAAGATGCTTTAGCTAAAATTGAATATATGCAGAAGTTACATGCACAGGTTAGAGCAAGAATTGAGCATGTGAATGATATCTACAAGACAAGAGCTAACAAACATAAAGTCAAACAAACATACAAGGAAGGGGATTTGGTATGGTTACATATAAGGAAGGAAAGATTTCCTAATCAAAGGAAAAACAAGCTAATTCCTTGGTGTGATGGACCATTCAAAATCGTGAACAAGATAGGGGACAAAGCATATAAACTTGAATTGCCAGGTGAATATGGTGTGCAGGCTACATTCAACATTGGTGATTTGTCTTCTTTTGTTCCTGATGATCAACTTCGAGGTTTGAGGACAAACTCTTTTGAAGAAGAGGAGGATGATACGAAACAAGATGATAACTTCGAAGGTTTGATAATGGCTTCTAAAGATGATGCAAGTATGGGAGAAATAATGGCTTATGGAGATTCAAGGATTTTTGGATCTTCAAAGACATCATCATGGGTGTGTATGGTGACACATGAAAATACTTGATCATTGAAGCAAAGGAAAGAATGGTGGAATTAGGGGAATAAGATGGTTTTGCCTATGAGTTTTTCCCACTTCACTTGATAGGGTTTTCTCATTTTGGCATTGAGTATTTTAATTCTTGAAGTGTATAAATCATCATTTACAGCCTTATACACATGGAAAATGACTTCTTGAAGGTTTCTTGATTAAAAGATTTAATCTTGAAAGGCTTCTTGAAGATTTGAAGAAAAACCACAAAAATTGCGCAAATTTGGACGAGTGTGTATTGTGTCAATTTGGACGATTTTTGGGGGATCTGGGTAAATTTTGTTGTTGTGTAAATCTGGCTGTAATTTGTTGATTATCATGATTAGCAAGGTAAGTATAATTTTGTTAGGATAATTTTCAGATTAGATAGAGTTTGTTAGGATATTTTAGCAAGATGTGGCATTCTTATCTTTTTAGTCATTGATGAGTCACTAGATTAGGGTGAATTTACCTATGTTTATGCGTGTATCTTAGCATAGATTAGTTAGGATTTTGTTTATGATTATGACTATAAATAATCTCAACATTAGCTTGTAAGAATTCAGATTGGTGAATTCAATAAACATTGATTATTTAAGTTTTATTTGTTTTCTACAAAACAAACAAAAAAAACCGAAGGTGTGAAAATTTTCGAGTGTGAGGGAATTTTCGAACATCTTGAAAGAGTTGGTGCTTAGGCTTTAGACTCTTGTGAGGATAATTTTTGGAATTGAGGGTGCATAGCTTTAATCAATTCATAAAATAATTCGACATAGATCGATTTTCTTGGTGCTTGGCTTTAGCGAAAATCGAACTAAGGTTCTATCATTGTGAGTGGCAATTTCTTATCAATATTCACATCATCCCTCTCCCCTTCATATGATTGCTTTGTTTCACAAACATAAGATTAAAATGATAATGAAATAATAAAGGCTGTAGAGGAACATGAAAACAAAATTCCAATAATTGAGGAAACTAAAAAAATCAACATTTCTAGTAATGACACTCCAACGGAATTGCAAATCGGTCCCACACTTAATCCTCAAGAAAGGGAAGAACTGATAACAACACTCAAACAATTCAAGCTAAGCACACCATCCCACTAAACCAGGGGGCTAAGCTTGTCAAGAAAAAGCTCAGAAGGATGAAACCAGAAATCCAATTGAAAATCCGAGAAGAGTTAATCAAACAATTAAAGGCAGGGTTCATCAAGGTAGTTCAATATGCTGATTGGGTTACCAACATTATTCCTAAAACCGAGAAAGATGGAAGAGTAAGAATGTGTGTGGACTTCCGGGACCTGAACAAGGTCAGTCCAAAAGATGACTTTTTATTGCCTCATATTGATGTGCTTGTTGATAATACAGTTAACAATACTGTGTTCTCCTTCATGGATGGTTACGTCGGTTACTATCAATTCAATATGGATGAAAAGGAAATGGAGAAAACAACCTTCACTACTCCATTGGGTTGCGTTGCTACACAGTCATGCCATTCGGTTTGAAGAAAGCTGGTGCTACATATCAACGTGTTGCAACTATGCTTCTTTATGACATGATACATAAGGAAGTAGAGGTATACATAGATGACATGATAGTGAAAACAAAGGAAAGCAGTGAACATACCCTTGCCTTGAGAAAATTCTTTGAAAAACTCTGAAGGTCTAATATGAGGCTCAATTCTCAAAAGTGTGCCTTTGGAGTTACTTCCAGAAAGCTTCTAGGTCATGTGGTTAGCGCAAGAGGCATTGAAATTAATCCAACAAAAATCAAGATCATCGTATCTTTAAAACCACCAAAGACCGAGAAGGAGATTTGAGGATTCTTGGGAAGGCTCCAATACATAAGTAGATTCATTTCCAAACTTACCATCGTATGTGAACCTATATTTAGGAAATTAAAGAAAGTGGTTCCAAAAGAATAAGATGATGACTGCGAACGAGCTTTTGATAAAATCAAAGAGTACCTCATAAATCCGCTTGTTTAGGTGCAGCCAACTCCGGAACATCCTTTGAGACTTTACTTGACCGTCACTAAAACTGCTGCAGGAGCCATGTTAGCACAAGAAATCGATGGGAAGGAAAATTCCATTTATTACTTGAGAAAATTTTCTTATAATACGAAGAAAGATATTCTAACATCGAAAAGTTATGCTTGGCATTGGTGTGGTCTACCAAGAAATTAAGACACTATTTACTAACTCACACCATTCACATACTCAGTAAAGGGGATCCTCTTAAACACCTCTTTGACAAACTTGCAGTAAATGGGCGGATATCGAGATGGATGATCATGTTGGCCAAATTTGACCTTAAATTTGTGTCACAAAATTCCATAAAAGGAAGCATAGCCTCAAAATTCGTGGTTGATTCTCCGGACAAACCTCGACCTGAGGATTATGAGTTTTGTCGATGAAGAATTGATGATGACTGAAGAAGAACGCTAGTCCCTATAATTTGATGGTGCTTCCAATAAATAAGGGTGTGGGGTGGGAGTCCTACTTGTTTCGCCTGAAGAAGAACATACGCCCATAACAGTGAAATTAGACATTGATGTGACCAACAACGCCACTGAATATGAACCTTGCATCATAGGGCATGAGGCCGATGTAGCTTTGAAAGTCCAAAAGTTAAGGGTTTATGGAGATTCCTCGTTAATCATCAACCGAATCTCCGGAAGATGAAAAGTTATAAGCAATAGCCTAGCTCCTTATAAAGATTATTTGGAGCAAATCGCCTCCCAAATCGAAGAAATTGAGTACACTTATCTAAAAAGAGAGGACAACCAATTCGTCGATTGGCTAAATTAGCATCAATGGTCCATATCCCATGTTCTTTAACAGAAATGCCCTTGGTGGTTGAAAGAAGAAAAGGACCAGCTCATATTTTCATGGTTGAGGAAGATAATGAGGTGAACGACCTCACAAACGAGGAACCTTGGTACAATGACATCAAAAACTACTTAGAAAACCAACAATACCCTATTGATGCTGTAGGGGCCCCAGGATTTTAGGGTCACAAATTTTTTGCTTACCTACCTCAAACCGTCTATAGGTCAAGTTAAACCTAAAAAATTGCATTAAGGAAAGGTGATATGGACTTTTTTAGAAGTATTTTGGAAAAAAAAAAAAAAAAAAAAGCAGGAGCGCAGGAATTTCAGTCGCGCTAGCGTGGTAGCGTCACAAACTTTGTCACGCTGACAGTGCATCGCAGCAAAGTTTGTCACGTTGTAGCACTAGCGCTAAAAACTTTGTGACGCTACAACGTTAGCGTGGCAAAGTCTATCGCGCTACGCTATTTTAGTGTTTTTTTTAATTTCTAATTATGTTTTTTCGAGTGAGATAATATCAACGAAAACAGACGATGCTACTAAGGAGTCGCCAATGAGTTTTAGGAGTCAAACTCATAAACCGTGTATTTAGACTGATTTTACGAATGGGACACGAATACGGGATGATAATCTAAATTGCACGAATAACGCTTTCGATCCCATGGGGATGACTCCAAGTTATAATCTTACGAACCACAAGTTGGATTCGGGGGTGAAGGTACTAATATGGCGAAGTGCATCATATTAGCCCGTATGTGGCCATTACTAGCACTACAAGATAACATCGTTTTTGCGACGGACTAATTCCGTCATAAAAATGATGAAGTCCGTCGCAAATAGACGTTTGCGACGGAATTCCGTCGCTAAATTTTTTGTTGCAAACTTCCATTTTTGCGACGGATTTTTCGTCGCAAATTTGCGAGGGAACTTTCCGTCGCAAATTTGCGAGGGAAAATTCCCTCGCAAAATTCCGTCGCAAATTTGCGACGGAATTTTCCCTCGCAAATTTAAAGTATTTTGAGAGGGAAATTTCCGTCGCAAATTTGACGGATTTTTAAATTTTTAACGTTTTGATTGCTTATTTGTATCTGTGCCTGTACACCTGTATGATCTGCCACGTTATGTATTCTAATCAAATAAGGACAATTCCCTCGCAAATTTGCCGATATTATAATATTTCAAATGTAACATATGCATACAAAGTATTTCTGTCGCAAATAATTTCATAGTTTTAAAGTTTAACAATGACAATAAAGGCACTAAGCTATGTTATACGGAACAAGATATCTATCTACAGTTGCATCCCTTGCCCGGCGCCGCTGCCCTCGTCGTCTAGTGAGTCCCGAGGCTGAATTTGGAAAGGTGAACAACTGTCGCTACCGAATCGACTCATCATCTGCTCCATAAACTCCTTCTGTGTCCTCTGCATTGCCTCAATCTCGGCTCGCATCTTCTCCTCAACCTCAGCCCGCACCTCCTCCCGCACCTAACTGTAGACACCTAATTTAGTCCCCAGTCCCGTGTTAAGACTCCGTGAGCACAATAAAACCCACTTCTCTAACTATTGGCAATTGATGTTATGGACTTAATTTACTATTTCTTAATTACAATTTTTAAAAGCTATTTATTTATGGATTTAAATTAAGCTCAATTTTATTTTTTTTAAAAAGGTTTAGCGTAGTGCGACCAGCAAGTCCCGCTGACCAGACATGGGATAAGCAACCAGCGAGCGCGCAACGTGGCTTTGTAGCACGCTGGCTGGGCAACATCACAAAACTGTGACGCACCTGGCCAGCGGAGATAAACGGTCGCGCTACACCATTTCCTTATAAATACCCTTTTTCTGTCCTCTAAAACGATCCTCTGGACTCTCTTATGTTTCTACCCTCAACTTCCAAAACTGACATTTCTGTTCTGAGTCTCCTAAGCCTACTTCTCTCTCTTTTTCTTCTCTCTCTTACACAACTGTTCCATCGAATTATGGATTCTAATAAAACGCGTTAATTCTTATTATTAAATTAACAAACTTGTCCAAATTAATACCGAAGAAAAAAATCAAGAGAAGTGTAAGTTCTGAGAGCTAAATAAAGCTTTATGTATGATTGTTGTATTATTTATGATACTTATTTCAATTTTCATAATGTTTTGTGTTGAGGACTATGAATATTCACATTAAACAAGATAATTTGGCAACATCATGCTAGGAACCGAAAAACTTATCGATGATTGGACTAATTAATTAGTTTCATAGGATTTCACCAAATATACTAATTTTGTGTAGGTTGTAGTTATTATTTTGTGCTCTTATAATTTGTGTATAATTGAGAGAAAACTCACACAAGAAAACGAGCAATATGGACGGATATTTGCGACGAATTAAATTCCGTCGCAAAACTTGATGTTTGTGACGGAATTCCACTTTCTTGTGACGGAAATATCCGTCGCAAAAAGGACAAACCATACCAAAAAAACCCAATTTTGCGACGTTTTTTTTTTTTTTGCGCCGGAATTAATTCCGTCGCAAAATCCCCGCAAAATCGAACAAATTCAGTAAATTTGTGCGCAAAAAAAATTAAGTCATTCAGTAAAAAAACATTAGTCATTTCTTCTCCACAACCCCACACACCAAAATCAAATCTTCTCCAAAACCCACACACCAAAATTAACTCTCTCCGCCGGCTAACCCGCCGTTCTTCTCCTTTCCTATCGAGTTCGAGTGTGTTTGTGATTCAATTCGTCGTTCAGTCGTTCTTCGTTTCTCTGCTCAACCGCCATTCTTCTCCTGTTCCCTCTCATTTTGCCGTGCTTCTTCTTCTTCCGGCGGTCTCCTCTGGTAATTCTCACTTCTTTTTTTTTTCAATCGTTTTGATTTTTTATGTTGTTAGTTTCGTGGATTTGAGGGTTTTGAATCGTTTGTTATTTTTCCTATCAATCGTTTTTTCAAACGTTTTTCATTTTCGATTTAATTTTCGAGCTTAGGGTTTTTGTGCATGTTGATTGAATTTTATTGACTCGAATTTTATTGAATTCCCCAAATAATTCCTCCCGAATTTTTGATTGAATTCCCGAATTTTTGATTGAATTCCCAAAATTGATCTCAAGAATTCTGTTTTAGGGTTCACAAGCTTGAAGATCTTCGACATATGTTCATATTTGTTGTGTGTGTGTTGTGATTTGATTGATTAATGATAAATTAAGGGTGATTTAATGGAATTTTGATTTTCAGTGTTTTAAATTTGTGCACATTATGTGACTACTTTGAGTTATGTGATTCAATTGCTGAGTTCTTTTGTAATAATTTTTTTTTTTTGTTTGAATTAAAAATCTGAAGCTTTTTGGAGTTACTTGCCACATTGGTTTTCTCCATTTCCATACCTTCACTTTGGTGTCATCAAAAAGCCCTGTGGGTGGTAATTTGGCCTCATCTATAAAAAAAATTATATATATAATAATACACATACTTAGGATAATAAATAATAATAATTGTAGTGGGCGACCAGAACAGTTGGTTCTTGAGGAAAATGATCAAACGCTGTTGATGATTAATTGAACACAGTCATAATATCACCATCTGGGCTCTGCAATCAAATTCTACTCATTTTAATTAACAAATTTCAACCCAACACAACATGAATGTTCTACAAAAGCACCCCCATTCTCCAGAGAACAAAATTATAAATTTTATTATTAGTTGGGTGATAATTGAAAAAAAAAACAAGACAGGGCTAGATTTTTGGGGGTTTTTATTTTTTTGTAAAAGTAAAAAAAAAAAAGAGAAAGAAAGGGGAAAAAAGGAGAAGAATCTGAATAACATAATCCTAAGTTCACTATGTAAAGTAAAGTATGGTGAAGAAGATATTAGTGGGTACCTGATGGTTTTGAGAGAAGGTTTGTTGAGACGATTCAAAGCTTGCAAGCTGAAGCTTCTGACGAAGGTGAAAACAGTGTAGACGGTGAGCGACAGGTACAGAGATAAAAAAAAACACAAAGAAACGCAACTCCAAACAACTTCATACTCATACTCATTCCCATTCTTCCACTTCCTGATTATTTGACAACAACACACGGAGATCTTTACTTCATCTACCCCAGTTCCTGCTCCTGTTGCTGTTACTGGTGCTGCACATTGAAATTTTTATTACAATCCACGGTTTGGCTTCCTTTGTCTTTTAGATTTCAAAATGTACATCTATCTCCAAAGATGTTTTGGTTGGATATTATAGGCCTTGGGCTAAAGAGTAGTTTACTTGTTCCCTTTTCTTTCTTTTTTCTCTAATTGATTGTTTTTGCAGTCCTTCTTCCAATCATTCTTGTTAAGAAGATAAGAGTAAGGAAAATATATGTGTGATATATTTTTCACTTTAATGTTAGAATATATATATTAGGAAATAATATCTTTTGTGTTATTGGTTAATTATGTTAAGTAATTATCTTAGAATATTATGATGTTTCCTAAGTTGTATTGAAATTAGCTTTTTCCCGTTCATAAGTTTCTCTGCAGTACAATTTATTGTTTGAGATGCTACTGGTCAGTCTATCACATTTATTACCTATATGTTTTTGATTGGATATTTTTTGTTTTAAGTTGGAATTGAATTTTGCTGTTCGATCAAGTACTATTGTTGTATCATTATAGAATATTTAATACAACCCTATGCAGTTTTCAATATTTATTTTTGCCATTTAGACTAAATAATTAATATGCGTGACTTGTGTAGAAGTTGTCATTATGAAAGAAGGAACGTAGTTGGATGTTATGTAGGAGGTCGGATCTTCTATAGAACCCTGCTTTTAAGGAAGGAGTTGAGGAATTCCTTCAATATTGTAAAGTCATCCGCAGACAACTGACCCAAATGAGTTAGGTGTCCGTGTGTTAAATGCAAAACAAACGCATCTATGATCCGGACACAGTAAAGTATCATTTGTATGCCAAGGTGTCTAAACCGGATTATTATGAGTGGCATTGTCAGGGGGAAGGGTTACCTGAGTCCTCCGACGGCAATCCATGACTATCGCGAAATGGTTATGGATGCTTTAGGACATAACCAAGATCAATCGGGTACCCAATCAAGGAGGAACCTAACCCCGAGGCCAAGCAGTTCTATGATATCTAAGGGCTTCTGAACAACCTTGGGTGAAGGGAGTTCAACTTCTAGATTAGAGATGGCCTCTAAATAACTAGTATTAAATCCCGTTTAATATCCCCAACGGGGTATAGATGCCATTGTGTCTTTGTTTAGTGATTCCTCTCCTAAGAACACCTATATAGGGGACACATTCTACGAGGTAAAGAAAATGGTTCAAGGGTTGGAGATGCCTGTAAGAAGATTGATGCATGCCCGAAAGGTTGTATGTTGTTTTGGAAAGATGATGCTCACTTGTCTAAGTGTACTGTCTGTGGCACGACCGTTACAAGAAGACTTCGAAGGGATGACGTTCCTGAGAATGTTCTCATTCATCTTCCGATCACTCCTAGGCTCACAGAATGTTTTGCCACCAAGGACATTGCGGAAGAAATGTCATGGCATGCAAAAAACCCTCGGTTGCAAGGTACTTGCACACCTACGAGACAACTGAAGCGTGGAAAAGGTTGGATGTTGCTCACAAGAGTTTGCGTTTGAACCTCGAATGTTAGGCTTGTTGTTTGTACGGATGGGTTTGATCCTCATGGAAGTTTGGGGGTACTATTCTTGTTGGCCAGTCATATTGACCCCATATAACTGCCCCCGTCGATGTGTATGAAAAGAGAATTCATGTTCCCTATCATTGATTATTCCCGGTCCCAACAACCCCAAAGGAAACCTAGATGTTTAAAGCAACCTAAGAAGAGTTGAAACAGTTGTGGGAAGTTGGTGTTACTACTTACGACATTTCAAGTAAACAAAATTTCAATCTTCGAGCTGCCATCTTATGGACTATTGGTGACTTCCCGCTATGATATGATCTGTCTGGCTGGTCTACAGCTGGTTTCAAAGCTTGTCCCTATTGCATGGACAAGCAATCATTCTGGTTGAAAAATAGTGGCAAGGTGTCTTGGTTTGATTGCCATGGCAATCCTTTCACGTATCACCCGTTCAGGAACACCAAGACAGCTTTTTGTAAGAACAAAGGTTCAGAAAGTGATCCTCCCCATATCATGTCAGGAGATGAACTTTGGGAATGTGTGAAAGACCTTCCTAAGGCGACTGATGGGCCAGAAGCATTTAATCTGTGAAAAAGGCTAAATCTGGTTGGTCAAAGAGGAGCATTTTTTGGGACCTGCCCTATTGGAAGCATCTTATCCTTCGCCATAACTTAGACGTAATGCACATTGAGAAGAACTTTTTTGATCAACTCATCCACACTATTATGGATGTCAAAAACAAAGTTGTGATACACCCGCGGCTAGACTCGACATCGAGGCTCTTTGTAAACGTCCCGAGCTACACTACAACGGATTACGAGGGAAAGATGTCATCCGAGTGCACATTCACTCTGATAGGATCAAAGAAAGGTTCTGTGGTGAGGGGGTTAAGCAGTCGTTTTCCTGATGGCTATGCGTCCAATTTGAGGAGATGTGTTGATTTGAAAAGTTGTAAACTAACTGGAATGAAGAGTCGATTGTCAGTTTTCATGGAAAGGTTGTTGCCTGTTGCTTTAAAAGAATTTCTCCCTACCCATGTCTGGAATGCTATTGCGATAAGCCAATTTTTTCCGAGATCTTGTTGTTACACAATCAAAGTCACTGACATGAACGATTGGGAGAAACATTGCAGAGATCATTTGCAAGCTTGAAAGATTTCCCCCCTTCGTTCTTCAACTCTATGGAGCATTGGCCGATACTTTGCCGTATGAGGCCAAGAGTGTGGACCTTTTCAATATCGAGGGATGTATCCATTCGAAAGGTAAGTAGTTGTTAATGTGCAAAATTCCATCAGTTTTTTTTTCTAAGCTGTATAACCCGCTTCGTATACTAACCTTGGTGTGCTTTTTAAAAATTTTAGGTTCCTGATCATTTAAAAGAAAGATGGTAACAAACTCGTGTCGAAGGTTCAATATGCAATGCTTACCAATTGAAGAGGTAGCAAACTTCTGCTCCCATTACTTTGACCCCAAGTTCGACACAAACCAGAGATCTTGGTCGAAATGTCAACCCTGATATTGAGATGACTAGACACGACGAGGTCCCGGAATTGTTTAGAGTTATAGGTCGCGTAACTACTCAAGGGAAACAAGATTTCTAGATGAAAGAACTCCTATCGCGCATTATTGTGTTTGTCTAACGTGGCATATTGGAGACTATGAAAGTACCCCCGTTTCTACTAAAACATTGCATTGGAACATGTAAACTAGTAGTTATGACAATGTTTAACCCAAAATCTTCCCTTTTGTAGGAAGTTTTGAGGAGTATATGAAAACAATGGATCCGGCTTTGGTTGCACAACAACTTCATGTCCAATTTGAAGTTGAATTCCCAAATTGGTTGCGTATGAAGGTAAAAACAGTTAACAAACAATTTCAATAGGTTCATGATATCCCTTTTCTATAGTTGGGCAGCTGTAATGGTCCGATACATTGACGTCCATGAGGAGAAACCAGACGTCTGACGTCGTACAAGCGTTGGCTATGGGCCCTTCCAAGCGGGTTCGCACTTTTGGTCAATTGTAGTGGGTGGTTTCAACTTCCATACAATGCGTACGACAGTCACAAATCGACCATGAATTACGTGTGTTTGTGTTTCGGGTGAAGACGGCACTGAGTACTTTGGAATTTTAGAGGATATCATAGAACTTTGTACACCGGTGTCAAAAAGAATACAGACATGTTGTTGTTTAGTGTTCATGGTTTGATTGTGTCAGGGGTATGAACGTACATGAGCGGTACAAGCTCGTCGAAGTTAATCACACTAAGAAGTACCCCAAAGATCCATTTGTGTTATCTTACCAAGTTACCCAAGTTTACTACACACATCTTATCCAAGCCGTAAACGGATCGAATTCTGGGGGGGCAGTGTTCAAAACACACGCTGGTCGGTGGTTGATGCTCCAGTTGACATGCAAGAAACTTTACCACCAGAAGCCTCAACCCTATGTCCACCGAATGAGATTCCGGACTATACTGTTAGGATGATTTTGTTGTCTCAGAATCCGAGGACGATGAAATAATGTCTGATGATGAGGACGATGAGCCTGAACTGATTTCTAGCGATTCTGAAGACGATAAGATGAGGACAACATTGCATTTCTGGATGACAGTAGTGAAGGATTTATAGTGATCATAGTTGTGATTAGCGTGTTGTGGTTCTTTTCCAAGTGTTAACGGAGAAACGTTGTTGTTTAATAGATTGTTAAAATATAGTCTGGTCTTGCATTTTCTCGCTTGATTAATTGGTGTTAACATTGTTGCATCGCTTACTCTGTTGATTATAAATTCCATATTTTATCTTAACTTAAGTATTATTGTAACCTTTTCTCCCTTAACCTTTATGTGTTTTTCTTGTTTTATTACGGTGTTAGTACTTAATTCATTTCAATACACAATTTTAATGTGACTGTACTATTGATCTTACTGTTTCAGGTACTCATA